>LPNX010535006.1:395605-425605 GCA_001517045.1 Pseudotsuga menziesii | reverse complement strand
TCAATGTACCCTCACCAGGTCTGCAGCGAAATGGTATATAGAGTTACCAAGGGGGGCATTCGTTTTATTTGATGATCTTGCCAAGGATTTCCTCAATCACTTTCAGCTACCAGTGTGTTATGACGTTGGTATTGAGCTCTTGTGGACATTTTGGCAAGACAAAGCCACACATATCTTGGATCATATTCAAGAGTGGCATAGATGGAAGTAGTTGATTAAAGCCTTTATACCACTGGAATTTCTCCTTGAGTGGTTCCTCAAATCATTGTTACCTTACATTGTGAAGGATGTTTCTACATCCAGAGTCCAAAATGAGGAAAACACATTCTTTAGGGCACAAGAGTTGGATTTGATCTATGCTCAATCCGGACTTTTGTATGAGATTATACCTAATGCTTCACGATCTAGTTTCGATCCCAAGATGAAGCCTGGACCACATGCCGATGGCATTGTGGGTTGTACAAGTTCCAAACCTGTGGATTCGGTTGTGAAACAAGTGATCCAATTTTCAATTAATCAATCCGTGTCGGGACAAGCCATGACTTTGTCTCAACCTACCCAAACGACGAGTGTACTTTCCATGCAATCGTCGAACTAGAAGGGCAACCAGCAGCCTGGAAGGAATAGGAAAAAAGGAAATAAAAATAATCGTAAGGGTGGGAACAAGAATGAAAATTCCAATTATAATGAGAAGAACACTCGTAATGCTTGGGGGGACAAGCAGTCTAAACATAAGGTAAAGTTTCCTTGCAAATTATGTAAGGAGGACCACCTCACTCACTTGTGCCCTCATATGGAAGATGCCTCAAGATTCATAACACAGGTGTTAGATTTTTATCATTCAAGCTAGCATTAACTAGGATATTTAACTGAGAGAATAACATGCACAACAATAAACACAAGAGACAAGAGACACAAAGAATTTTCCTCAGGGAAATCATAAAGGAGAAAACCCCGCAACTTCCTTAGAGATAGAATGAGCACCAATGGCAGCAATAAAACCTAAAAACTGAAAAGATGATCTCCACAGCTTGTTCTCTCTCTCACACTTGAGAGATATTCTCCTCTCTCACTCATGTGCCTCAATGAGTGTGTGTGTGTGTGATAAATAGAGAGGCTCACTCTCTATTTATATTCTTCCGTTCACTTAATGTCCACTTTAACATGTCGGCCCCACTTAACAATTACTTACTAGAGTCGATATCTCTAGGAGATTCTAATAACCCTAGTGCCCCACAACTGTGGGGACTTTGCCCTCTGATCAACAAGGAGGGTTAACCTTGACAAAAATGTGGAGACTATTGCACCGACTTACAATGGAGGGTTAACCTCAATGAATTTACATGACTTGTTTACATTATTGAATCTCCCGATCGGAACATTGGGGCATGACATGAATCAATTACATTATAGATACTTCCCAAAATAAACATCGGGGTAAAATACATAAGATATACAAGTGAATAAATTTTAAAGTTACAAATACATCAACACTCCCTCTTAACTAGGAAGGTATTCTCTCGACACAATTTATCAGCACAAGTCTTCTTCTTTGTATCATCTGGATCATCATCAAGTTATATTCGTCTTCAAGTCATCTTCATCTTAAAGTCATCTTCATCATCTTCATTGTCAAGTCATTTTCATCAAGTCTGGATCATCATTGGATCATCATCGAGTCTGGATCATCACTGTTGGATCATCATCAAGTATGGATCATCACTTGATCTGGATCGTCACTGTTGGATCATCATCAAGTCTGTATCATCACTACTGGATCATCATCAAGTCTAGATCATCACTGTTGGATCATCATCAAATATAGATCATGACTGGATTTGGATAATCATTGGGTCATCATTAAGTCTAGATCATCACTTGATTTGGATCGTCACTACTGGATCATCATCAAGTCTGGATCATCACTTGATCTGGATTGTCACTGCTGGATTATCATCAAGTCTAGATCATCACTTGATCTGGATCGTCACTGCTGGATCATCATCAAGTCTAGATCATCACTTGATCTGAATCGTCACTGCTGGATCATCTTGAAGTCTGGATCATCACTTGATCTGGATCATCATCAAAGTTGGATCATCACTAAATCATCATCATAATTACTTCTTCTGCTATCTCAATCAAATGGTGCTATCTCTTCATTCTTCTCATCACAGGAAGTTCTACAGAGCTAGCCCTTTTTCATGCTAGTTACAGGCCTACCCTTCATGTAGGTCTTCAGCACTTATATTTGACCCTAAGTCAGAATTACCAGCCCAACTCTTACATCTAGCCTCATATTGTCAGAAAGGCATGCCCAACACTCACATCTAACATCATCTTATCAGAAAGTCCCAGCACTCACATCTGACCATGTGTAAACACATCGCGCCAGACTGGCTCAGCACTTACATTGGACCTCATCTTGTCAGAAAGGATATACACTTACATCTGACCTCATCTTGTTAGAAATGATCTGCACTTACATTTGACCTCATCTTGTCAGAAAGGATCTGCACTTACATTCAATCATGTTCGAAAACATCGAATTCAAAGGGCTCTCAGTCCTAGACTGAGGATTCCTGGTAACTGACCAGGTGCCTCCATTCTCCCAAAGAATGGCATCAGCCCTTATATCTGATTAAGTGGGAACAAATCCCTAAATAACATTAGAATGGCCATGCACTCACATCTAATCATGTAATACTACATCCCATAGTCATATCAGAATGGCCCTCAGTCCCAGACTAAGTATTCCTGGTAACTAACCAGGTGCTTCCATTCTAAGAATGGAATTCAACACTTATATATGATCATGTAGGAACCAATCCTACAGTCACATCAGAATGGCTCAGCACTCACATCTAACATGGAAGGAACCAAATCCTCTCACCATGACAGAATGGCTCATCCATTACATATGACCATGGAAGGAACCTAATCCTCTCACCATGTCAGAATGGTTCTAGGTCTCATCATTTCCCTTTGGAGGGAACCTTGATCTAGAGAACACCAAGATTCTCCCTGACTCTACTCAAACTTCACTTTGGCCATTTCTAGCATAGAATCACATCAGGACTGATTACATCCAAGGATAACTTGTGAGCTTCGCTAGGACCGATTACATTCGAGGACAACCTACAAGACCATTTACATCTAAGCAACCTACGAGCTTCACCATGATTTATTCTCAAACAACCTATCTCATCAGCTATGCTAGAAATCCCTCTTTCGAGAGATCTCAATTTGGATCACTACTCCTCTCTGCATCATAAAAAAATACAAGTTAGATCAACCAAATCAAATAGTAGTTTTCAAAAGAAACATACTACCTCCCAAATAGCAAGTGGCAACATCTTTTGCCTCAACTGTACTCAGTGCCATGTAGGACTCCATCCTGCCAAACCAAGAGATCACACTTGATCCCATACTCAACTGTACCCTTCAGGTACCTCACTGCATGCTTTGCAACCATCAAGTGAACATGTCTCAATGTGTTCACAGCAAATAAAATATTTGGTCTCGTATTTGTCAGGTAAATCATTTGATGATGCATCGTGGCATCAACTGATTCTAACAAAGAAACACTCAATAGCTTCAGGTTCGATGCCATAGATGTGGTCATGGCCTTGTATTCTATCATCCTGAACCTATTCAAGATCTCTACTTCATACTTCACTTGTGCACACCTCCATGCGTAGAATGTAGTGCATCATCCCCAAGTCCTTTATCTCAAACTCGGCAACAAGTCTTCTTCTTGCAAATTTAATGAGTTCCTCTTTTCTGTCAGGAACAAGTCATCGATATATAATAGGAGCATCATTGGTCTTCCACCTTCAACCTTGAAGCAAAGGTTGGAATCCTCTTTACTCTCAGTAAATCCTAGAGTCATCAGTAATTTGTCCATCCCATCGTACCATGTCGAACCTTAAGATCTTCTGCAGTCACTCCCTCTGAAGCAGAGCATCATTCTCCCTCTGTCTTTCGTACTCTATGCATTGAAACATTCTATACCAGAGTGACAAGTAGCTTCCTCTGATACTAATATTCTACGTATCCATCTAGGATCATTGGATACCAAGATCCTCTATCTTGAACTTTTTCAAAAGTTCTTCTCGCACCCATCTGTGAGCTTGTCATCCTCTATAGACTTTCATATTCAACCTTGTAGCAAAGTTACAGATGTTCATCAAGCTCCTCATGTATGTGTTATCCCATGGCTGTCTTCTGAGCTCGTACAAGGCCTTCTTTCATTTGCACACATGATTATGCCTGTCATGTGTATTTATAGTGGCTGCAAATGTCTCTTCATAGTCTATGCCTTCTTTTCATGAGAAGCCTCATGTTACGAATCTTTCCTTGTATCCCACAATGTTTCCATCTACTACATGATGGAACTATGAACTTCCCTTCATGTATCGATACTGCATCCTAGACATCATTCTTCTTGAACTGGTCTTCCTTCTCTTCTTGGTTACTTCTTCATAGCTTGAAGGTTCTGCATCAATGATGTCATTGTATTCGTCATATTATTCTTTATCTGTCATCACTTGTTCTTCGGAAAAAAGTATCATCCTTCTTTTCTTGTAGGTGATTGTACGCAATCTTTCCTACAAGTCAAATGCACTTATATGGTTAGAAACATTTCATAAGGCATATTTGTAATGGAAAATTCTTATGCATAAATATATGATCATGCAACTATTTTAGCCAATACAAAATTCATCCATATCTCACGGAAACTTTCTATATTCCTTCCATCTCTACCAGGACAACATTGAGATTGTCCACTAATCCAATATGTCAGCAAAGAGGTTTCATTCTAGATAAGTAGCAATCGAGAGTTGTATAGCACCATGAGCTAATTACCCATCACATGCATATTAGTAGTATACTATCATTAATGCAAACATTCTATCATGCATTATACATCAACTGAATATAAACAAATGCATAACAAAACAATATCATGAAATGACAATGAAATACTTATGTTTATTTGTTTCGTGGGTAGACTCCTTCATGAGCCTTTAGCTTCATCATCTTCTTCATTCATCATTTCTTATCCAAATGATAAGATGGATAATAGTTTCTTCAAGAGTTGAGTCCTTCGTATTCCTCGTTGCTTGAGGGATCTTCTTTGGATGGTGAGAGCTTGATCTTTAGTTGCTCCCGTCTCTTCTCTTATTATGAGTCAAGCTTCTTGTTCTTGTGTGTGCTCTTCCCAGAGTCTGCTGAAAGTAATCACTTCCTTCTGGCACACAATCCTTGCATAAATGAATCCCATGATCCTGGGAGGCCATTAAAGGTGGCTATCACCACTTCTACATTCTCCACTTCTTCTTCTACTGCTACAAGTTGTTCTTTGATTTGAGATACCCTCGTAAAGTATGACTCTATGGTCTCTGCATTCTGGATCTTCACATTCTTCAACTATTTTCTCAAATTCATATTTTGATTTATGTTCTTCCCTTCAAATAGATTGGTCAAGGAATCAAACATCTTCGGTGTCTTTAGGGAAGATACTTGTGGTACAAGGTGATCCATGATTGGATCAACAATGATATTCTTGGCCTTGACCAAGTTCTTCTTGTGTAAGTATTTAAGCCTCATCTCCCTCTGGAACTAGAAAATCTCTACTCATGTAGGTGTCCAATTCATTTTCTTCAGAGAGATCATATACTTCCATGCTTGGAATTTGTCAGCTTCACCAAGCTTATCATCAAGCTGATATGATAGATCACTTTGAAATGATAACCTCAAATGGAAATAGCAAAAGATTAGATCTTACCGATTTGAGGTGTCCGTCCTGGTTCCGAAGCTGGCTGATCTAGGGTTTGTCAGAGAAACCATAATTTTCAAAACTTGGAATCTTTTAGATATGATTGGATAGAAATATAGATATCTTCAAGGAAAGTTGTCCAATGTACTCCTTTTTTGAAAACAATGGAGGGAAGCTCCCGGAACAGGAATCCCTAGTTTACCAATTTCTTCTACAGAAATTCTTGCTACTGTTTCTATGGTATCTCCTAAATTACCTCTCTTATGTGTTTGAAACTTTTCACTAAGGTATCCTGACATGTATTTGTTCCAACACCATAGGTTTCATCAGAATGAGTTTCACCAATTGGGACTTATGATCGTTTCCCCAAGGTCACCTGTTTCAGGATTGTTCAGCATAGCGAAGTTGTGCAGACTACCACATGTCACTATTTCATATTCTGGGTCTGAATTGGACCATAGAAATTAAATTCCATTCCCTTTCTGGAACATCTTTAGAAATTTAATTTGGACCTTTGTAGCCCGAGATATAGCAATTCTCCCTAGGTGTCTCATTTAGGGATGAATCCTGGAAGAGGCTGGAACCCTAACTTGGAGGGATCATATCTCCTATAATATAGCGAATCAGAGGCTGAAGTTTGGACACAGTGTAAATAAGGATGTTATCTTCTACGTGTGAAATTTTTAGCTCCTAATCCTTCTCCAATATCAATATATATCGAATGTACCAAAACTTATCAGTTTTAGTATTTTAGGGTTTTTCCAGCCCGGGGTCAAACTAGGGTTTGACTTTCCTGGAGTTTCACCCAACTAAAAATATTGACCCAGGTCTCTAAAATTCTATTTTCATGAGGAGAGAAATCCTATGCTGAGCTCACTCAAAAATTCCTCTTCGGTAAGAAGCCCTAATTTCCCGCACCAAAAACTGAAAATGTCCATAATGGAATTGTAGCTTCAACAGAAAGATGCGCCCTTCAATGGAGAGTAATCCTAACATACTTTTGCTGATGTATTGTGGAGAGATACCCAAAAATTAAGAAACCCTAGCTTCTGCAGCTGCACAATTTATTCTTCTCAGGTTAGCTCTAATACCATGTTATATTTTTATCATTCAAGCTAGCATTAACTTAGGATCTTTAACTGAGAGAATAACATGCACAACAATAAACACAAGAGACAAGAGATACAAAGAATTTTCCTCAAGGAAACCATAAAGGAGACAACCCCACAACTTCCTTAGAGATAGAATGAGCACCAATGGTAGTAGTAAAACTAAAAAACAAAAAAGATGATCTCCATAGCTTGTTCTCTCTCACACACTTGAGAGAGCTTTTCCTCTCTCACTCATGCGCCCCAATGAGTGAGTGTGTGTGTGATAAATAGAGAGGCTCACTCTCTATTTATATTCTTTCATTCACTTAATGTCCACTTTAACATATCATCCCCACTTAACAATTACTTACTAGAGCTGACATCTCTAGGAGAGTCTAATAACCCTAGTGCCCCACAATTGTGGCGACTTTGCCCTCCTATCAACAAGGAGGGTTAACCTTGACAAAAATGTGGGGACTATTGCCCCGACTTACAATGGAGGGTTAACCTCAATGAATTTACATGACTTGTTTACATTATTGAATCTCCCGATCGGAACATCGAGGCATGACATAACTCAATTACATTATAGATACTTCCCGGAATAAACATCAGGGTACAATACATAAGATATACAAGTGGATACATTCTGAAGTTACAAATACATCAACAATAAGGCCCAGCCATGCTAACTAATCCTTTACCCAACCATCAAAATATGAAATCGAGGACTATTGATCCTCATTATGCATCGGATGGAGATCAAAATCCACCGGAAGCCAATAGTGGTCATGGTTGCGTTAACATGGTGCACACTACTAAGGTTATGACTCATGTGAAGGATTATGGTTTGTCACAACCAGACCTTGGAAAAGAACCCGCTCCACCTAAGAGCCCTTTGCATATTGAGAAACCTACGGATAAACTTGAAGTTGCACCTCACATTCCTAAGGGAGTCCTAAAGCATTCACGGCACAATCCTACTGCCCAAGCTGCCTAGAACTATTCCGTTGTCAAGGATTTGGGCGAAACTCCTTGTTCGATGTCTGCGCTTGAAGTACTTCAGACTTGTCCTCTACAGAGGAGAGCCTTGCTTTCTGCTCTTGGGGTTGATGATGATAACTCTTCTTCCATTATCAAATTTGAAACCATGGGAAGACAACCTCGCTTGCCTTACTACATGTCTCTTTTGATTCATGTAGAATGTCTTAATATGATTGTCAAATGTACTATGATTGACAAAGGAGCTGCTGCTTTCATGATGTATTTCTCATGTTGGAAGGGTTTGGATTCTCCCAAGTTGTCTCAAACCACTACTATGTTGACAAATTTTGATGGTAGATATTTTCGGTCATACGAGATTATTCCTTTTCTGAAGGTCCAGTTGGGAGGGAAGATCATCACGATCAAGGTCAAGGTGGCTGATACGCCCCTTGAATAAAATATTTTACTCGGCCAGAATTGGATGTATAGTATGCAAGCCATAGCCTCTTCTCTCTTTTGAGTGGTATGCTTTCCATTTAATGGGAAGATCATTACGATTGATCAGACATCATTCCATAATTCGAGTGTTAATGCATCATCAGGAACTTCTATCATGATTATCGATCATTCTCAGCTAGCAACTGGGAATGTGGGTGTGGGTATGTATCCATATCTTATGGGAACCTTTAGCTGTCCTGCACCCGTCTTATGATCGGATCTAGTTTTGTTGGGGCTTTGTCCTCACTGAATTCAGTGTCTTTTTGCACTACCCATATGGAAGATCCCTAGAATATTCCTCCACCAAGTCCTTCGATTGGACCTATCGAAACAGATGTGCCATTGCCTGTAATGATGGTAGAATATCAGGAAAAACTTGATCAAGTTGCAGAGCCTAGTCCTTCCTCTTTGTGGATGAAGGAGGAGGACCCATATGTGCTTCCTGCATGTGCAGTTGAGTCCTCTCACGCACATGATTTCCTCGACGATGTTTTTCCATCAGATGAAGCCATTATTGAGGCCATGTCTGGGGTTGAGGCACCTTGGGAAGAATTACATCGTCGATCATATTTTCTTCCTGAGCTCGACCGTATGGAGCGTGATGAATTTAGGGATATTCTTAGCGAGAAAATTGGTAGTCCCATGGTCCCATTGAGCTCTCATGGTCAGATGACCGATGGGAACATGCTGAATTTGTTACCTACTATTCCTATCAATATTTCTTGTGATCTTGGCAAAGTTAAGAACGTCTACATTGGGAGCGAGTTGTTCACCTAATGAGATCGTGGAGTATATTGAGCTATTTAAATAGTTTCATGACATCTTTTCTTGTTCATACGAGGAAATTCCAGGTATCGACCCTCGTATTGTCTAACATGAGATCAAGACCTATCTGGATGTGAAGCCGGTTCGACAGCGTTTGCGTGCGTTGAATCCTAGAAAAGCACCTGCCATTAAGGCTGAGATAGAGAAACTATTGAAAGTCGGTTTTATCTATCCCATTCCCTTGACAGAGTGGGTTTCAAATCCTGTTCCGGTTGATAAGAAGTTGGGAGCGATCTGTATATGCACTGATTTCTGTGATTTAAATCATGCTTATCCTAAGGATAATTTTCTGACACCATTTATTGATCAGATTTTGGATGAGTGTGCAGGAAGCGAGGTATTCTCCTTCATGGAATTTTTTTTTGGATATAATAAGATTTAGATCAAACCCGCGGATCAACATAAGATTTCATTTATTTTTCCTTGGGGTACTTTTGCATATCGAAAGATGCCTTTCGACCTTAAAAATGTTGGAGCTACATTTTAGTGGGCTATGACCTTAATTTTTCATGATCTCAAAATGATTATTGAAGTGTATTTGGATGACCTCGCTGCTCATTCTCATTTGAGAGTGTGTCATCCATACCATTTGAGGTTAGTATTCGAAAGATGTCATCATTATTAGGTTCAGTTAAATCCTCATAAGTACATCTTTTGTGTGACGGTTGGTCGCTTACTAGGGTTCATTGCATCGAGGGAGGGTATAAGAGTCAATCCCTTAAAGGTTGAGGCAATACTTCAATTGTCTCCCCCACATAATATTAGACATATTCAGTGTTTGCAAGGCATGGAAAATTTCTTGCGGAGATTCGTGGTTAATTTTACCAATTTGACTAAAGGATTTATGCGTCTTTTAAAGAAGGATGCTCCTTTTTTCTAGGATGAGCAAGCCTAGGAGTCCTTTGATGCTCTTAAGAAAGCCTTAGCATCGGCCCTCATGCTTAGTCCACCTGACTATAGCCATGATTTCTTGATTTATGTGGCCATGTCCATGGAGACGGTTGGTATGGTTTTGGTTCAGGATGATGAGGATCTCCACGATCATGTCATATATTATTTGATCTGAAACTTTATCGATGCGTAAATCCATTATTCCCATGTGGAGAAAATTGCCTTGGCTACCGTTCATGCATTGAGACATTACATTCTCCTTCGCTGAACTTTGGTTGTAGCTCATATCAATATGTTTTAGTTCATCCACACTGGAAGGATGATTGGGGGGAAATACAATAAATGGATTGTTATTTTGCAAGAGTTCGATCTCGAATTCGTTTCGGCGAAATTGAAGAAATCGTTGATCTTTGTGGAGCTCATGTCTATTTTTTCCAAGTTTGGAGGAGGAGGAGGTTTATGAGGATACGTTTGTCGATGAGCATATTTTCCTTATCTCAACTTTGGACCCGTGGTACGGGGATATCATTGTATATTTGCAAACGTTGAAAGTCCCTACTCACCTTTCACGGGATGACCAACAACGATTACGTCATGTAGCTAAGAACTACCTTATAGTGGATAACACTTTGTACCGCCGTGGGGTAGATTCCAATTTGCGTCATTGTTTAACCCTTGATGAGGCTGAGGTTGTGCTAAATGATTTCCATGGAGGGGTGTGTGGTAGTAATTTATCTGGGCTTTCTACAGCCCAAAAAATATTGAGAGTAGGATATTTTTGGCCGTCGATCTTTAAGGATTGTGTTAATGCAGTCAAGAAGTGCCACCCTTGCCAGGTGTTTACACGCAATATGCGCTTGCATCCAGCCCCGTTACATCCTATTATCACCGCCGGTCCCTTCACCAAGTGGGGGCTTGATTTTATGGATTGCAACCTAGATTCAGTTGGGGGGCATCATCACATTATAGTGGTTGTCGATTATTTCATGAAATGGGTAGAGGCTATGCCGATGATTGAATCCGACGGTGAGATAGCCGCGCATTTCATTTTCAACCAAATTATTACTTGATTCAGCATTCCTAAAGAGCTTGTCATTGACCATGGTAGGCACTTTTAGAATAAAATGATGGAAGAGTTGGCTTCAAAGTTAGGCTATAATCAAGAACATTCCTCTTCTTATTACCCTCAGGCAAATGGACAGGTTGAAGCAGTGAATAAATCACTTAAGTCCATTCTACAACAAACCATCGCACAAAGCAAGAAGAATTGGCATCTCATGTTACATTAGAGGAATTTTGAGGTCTAAAATGGGCCTCTTAAGGGAAATAATAAAATAATATTTATTAATTTTGGAGGAAAAAAGAAAAAAACTACCTTTTGTGTTCGTATTTTTAACATATCTCCCTATGTTTTTACTCAAATTTTGATCAGGAGAGCTTGTTAGTTGTGGAATTTGATTCCGTATCCAACAAGTACCCACAATGCATACTTTTGATGGACACCACTACACCAAAAACAAGAAATACCTGAAAAAATGTGATGATGACATCACCATCACATTTGTTTAGGTATTTCTTATTTTTGGGGTAGTGGGGTCCGTCAAAAGTATGCAGTGTGGGTACTCATTGGATGAGCTCTCCCGATCAAAATTTGAGTAAAAATACAGGGAGATATGTCGAAAATACGAACAAAAAAAGTAGTTTTTTAATGAAAAATATGTCAATTCTACCATTATGGTTGACTTATTTTATTGGAATTCTATTGGTTCTTGAATTCCAACTCACAAGAACTTATTGTTGGCGCATTTTATTATAAGGCCCATTTTAGACCCCAAATTTTCTCTAATGTATCCTGCTTTGTGGGCCTATGGAACCGCAGTTAAGACTACCACCAGTTTCTCTCCATATCAGCTTATGCATGGGGTGGAGTTTGTCTTTCCGGTTGAATGCGAGATCCCTTCGTTGAAGTTAGCTATAGAGCTTTTACCAGAAACTTCCGCATTGGAGGAACGTTTGGTCCACTTAGAGTAGCTTGATGAGCAGCGTCGAGATGCCTTAGTGGCTCTAGAAGTAAATAAGCATTGCATTAAGGGCCAATATGATATGTCTGTCCATCTGAGGAGGTTTAGTGAAGGTGATTTGGTCCTTTTGTGGGATCAAGCTAAAGAACCCTTGGGGACAGGGAAGTTTAATCCCATGTGGCATGGTCCTTACGTGGTAAAATGTGTGTTAGAGAAGGGCGCCTATGAGCTAGTAGATTATGAAGGGACAACCTTGGTGGAGCCTGGAAATGGGCTCTATCTTAAAAAATACTATGCATGATCTTTAGCCAGGGCTGATTGTTGTATATTATTGTACAGTTTTTGAGTTCCATAGTTAGGTTTTCTTATGGTGATCGGGTTTGTTGATTAGCTTCTGTTTCTTATGGAAGATATCGATGGAGTCTTCTATTTACATAGGATTCGCTGATGGTGCTACCTGTCACACTCAAAACTTAGCTTCGACGACTTGACTGATTTATACTCCTACGAGTCAAGTTTTGTCTTGAGGAGGCATATGTTTACAGCCTTCTTTGAACAATGTTGCTGAATATAGTGTCGTTATTGAGTTATTACATGATTACATTTCACATGGTGTTCTCTCTCTTGAGGTACGTCTTGATTCACATTTAGTGGTTTCACAGCTTAATGGCTCGTATTGTATTAGGGATCCAGTTTTATTACGAAGATTCTTACATGTGAGATTGCTAGAACAAAAATTTGAAAATATAACATACATACATGTTTCAATAATTTTTAATCAAGTTGCTAACTCATATGCCAACTATGTGTTAGATTGACATTTGTTTCATAGACCATAAGCATATCACAAATATACATTTTTGCACACATGCAAATAAATAATCGATCATCATAAAAGTTTTTCATTAACATCCAAAATGTGACGTCATAATACAAAATTGGGGCTTTCAAGCCACCAAAATATAATACACAGTAGTACAAAATATGTAGAGGATGGTAAGACTGCTTCCCTCTTCTTATTTAACCATGTGATAGCTAGGTTTGGAGTCCCGCAGGCTATAGTCACTAACCACGGATCACATTTCTTAAATTAGATGATGGCTGAGTTAAGCATTAAGCTGGGTTTTCATCATGAAAACTCAACTCCATATTACCCATAGGATAATGGCCAAGTAGAAGCTATTAAAAAGTTTTTGAAAACCATGCTGCGTAGGATGGTTGGAGAACACAATTCCAACTGGCACTTGAATCTCTTTTCGGCACTTTGGGATTACAGGACTTCAGTAAAAACATTGACTGGTTTCATACCCTTTCAGTTGGTCTATGGATTAGAAGTTGTCCTCCCTATCAAGTGTCAAATCCCATCACTTAAACTTGACGTAGAATTTCTCCCAAACACTTCCACCGAGGAAGAGAGATTTTTATACATGACCAACCTTGATGAAAGCAGAAGAGATGTTTCCTTTGTCAACGAGGCACACAAAAATGTGTCAAGGCACAGTATGATAAATCTGTTTAGCCTCGTGTTTTCAATGAAGGTGGCCTAGTCCTGACTTGTGATCAAAGACATGATAAACTAGGGAAAGGAAAGTTTGAATCCATGTGGTATGGTCCCTTTATCATTAGCAAGGTCTTAGAGAAAGGGGCTTACAAGCTCATAGATTATGACGGGATATCCTTCAGGAAACCTCACAATGGGTTGTACCTGAAGAGTTACTATGCTTAATTTATTTTTATATGTTACCTTGTATATATGTATATTACTTGACTTTTCAGTGTGTTTTAGCATTTTCAATATGGTTTTGAGTTTGTTGTCCATGTTTTTTATACCATGTTTTGGTTATGCAGATTGGATGGCTTCCTGTGGTTTCGCTGATGGCGCATGTTGTCATACCTTGAACCTCACTTCAGTGGCTTGGGTGTTGTATTCCCTAGCTCATGAATTAATTAGTTCAAGAGCGGTTTGCATTGGTCCTACTACCAACAACATCGCCGAGTATCAGGCAGTAATAAGCTTACTAACCGAGGATGCACTTTGGAACATTCATGATTTGGTAGTATTTTTGGACTCTTGGCTCGTGATTTGTCACTTAAACCATGTTTATACCATCAGGAATCCCACACTTCTTCATATCTTTCGAAGAGTGCATCTATTAGAGAGGTCATTCGATTTTATCACTTACACGCATATCCCTAGGTCTGATAGTACTATTGTGGATGCATTAGCAAATTACATTCTAGACTGGTATATCGCCCATTAATAACTTTTGAAAATAAGACATGGTCCATTGTAACATAAAATAAAATGTAACATCAAACTCATGTAAATACGTTTTATCCATTTGAAAACACATGTAACACACCAGAATTGAGTCTATATATATATATATATATATAAGGTGTTTTTTACAAAAAAAATACGGTCACAAGACCTCATCTGAAGCACTGTGGATTCCAGGTATAAAAAATGATACAAAATCCTGAAGCTAGCTAGCTTTTAGGGATAGATCATGTAGACCACCTAGTGATGCTCATGGTAACACATGATAGCCCTTGCTACTCTGCGCAGCAAGCGACTGAAGCAACCTGATACTCCCATAGTATGCCTCTAAAACCTCCTAGGGAGGTAATCTATAGCAGTGTCCGGGATATCCATATTCAGTCGATCTAGGTTCTCCTCCAAATCTGTGAGCTCATCATCGCTTCTATGGACAAAGCGAGCTCCTGTTCACCTATCCATTGTGGAGGATCCCTTAGGCCGTGGATCACCAACATCTGCATGCAAACATTAGGTCTTGTTATCATCCATAAAAATCATAAAACATAAAAATATAAAAACATAATCAATAACTTGGGTATTGTTTCTTACCGATGTTGCCCCACTGAGCACCAGGTGGTAGTAGTAGATCGATATCCCCTCAAATTTGATCCCTATGTAGGCATAATCCTCAATCATGAGGATCTGATCACTCAACCAATGGAAGGAAGGAGACTTGAATTTGACCTTGGCCTCGCCACCTCGTGTGCGGGCCATAATCTCCAACCACCGCAACAAGCGGGGGTCTCTAGCTCTAAGCTTTGTGAATACCACCTAGGTCTCAAGAGAGGTACCCTCTCAAAGAAGAAACATGCTAAGATGGTCCCATACCCAAACTACTTCAACTCTCCTTGCTAACATTTCATCAGCTGATATTTGAATATAGGTAGCAATGCCTCAGCCCAGTTGAATACCATGGGTGCCATGGCCTCCAGGAATACATCATATGTGCCCAAGAATATTGGTGGGCCCTTGGATCCCAGCCACCCTCTGCATAGTAAATAAGATGATCTGAAGTGGTAGATCCATCACAACCTTGATACAGATCTTCTTACCTGACATCTTTGTTCTCGAATAGTAGTGGCGAACAATGAGCTCCTGTGTAGTAATGTCCCCTCCTCGGGAACCAGTCAAAGAAATAGGTGCTCCTCATCTAGACAACACTGTGAGGAAAAAAATATCCTCCTCCTCCACAGTCACAATATGGGGTCCCACCTCAAAGTACTGTTGTTCTGGATTCCACATCCGTAGGATGTACTCCAGTAATCATGCATGTGAAAGCATGCTAGGATTGCTAAAGAATTTTAAGAGGACACAGCCTCATAGGGAAGCTATGTAAGCTGCATCTCTTGTGGCACGGGCATTTTTTTCATCATGTTTCCTCTCCTTCCAAATCACCATTTTTGACCAAATGACCTGTCAAAAACCATTAATGAGCCATTTAGAAACATATTCCATCATTGAAATTACTTAAAAACTTTTTATTTTGACTAGTGATTATGTTTTTGGGGCATCATGGCTGGCACCACACCTGTCTCATTAGAACAGAGCAGTTCCACCACCTGAGAAAACCTGAAAAAATGTGGTTCTTATCGGGCATCGCTCTTCCTGTGAAGGCCAGAAGCAGTACCCGACATGTGTTTTTTAGGTTTTCCCTTAAGGCCCCAAAACTCAACAAAAAATAAAAATGGAAACCATGGAAATGAAGCGGGGGTTTCAAGCTCTTACTTGGATCTGACAACTTGAAAAATGGACGGGTGACAGCTCCACAATCTCTGACTGAAATATGCACACCAATTCTCCCAAAATGCTCTCCAAGATTGGTAAATGACAAATGACTTAGTTTTTCACCATTTGTTTGGTTTTTATAAAGAATTTTAAGGGTTATTAGATGGTTTTAAATATTTAATTATTTTCATTAAAAGACTCCTTTGGCATAGTTATAAAAGTCAATTTTAACATTTTCGAGAGACTAATGGCCTTATTAAATTTTTTTGCAGGGATAGAAATAAATAGTATTGTCTATGCGGAAGGTAATTTTTTGACCTTTTTGTACTTTTGAAACACAGAAAAAGTCTTTGAGCGTTCATTTCAACACTTTGATCATACTCCCTAAACCCAGTATCAAAGTTTCAAGTCTTTTTCTGACTCTTTTCGGGCTTGTAAAATGCATTCATCGTGAAAAGAAACCTAATGGAGTCTTCTTTAAACTCTTTTCAGACTCCCTAAATGTGAAAAGATTGTTGAGCGAACTTGTCTTATTCACACTCATAAAATTACTTGAAGAGTCATCTCTCTGATAGTAGTTTATCTCTTTTTCCATTCGGATTGACTAATTACGAAAAAGGACCCTCTGGAGTCTTCTTTGGTTTTCGTTCAGACTCTCTAAACATGAACAAAGACAAGTTAACTTTCAATGGACTTGTTAAACCAAACACTGAGAGACCCTCCTTTGGGAATGAACCCCTCCTTTCTCAAGTTTGTGAAATATATGAGAATGGACTTGTCTTCAGATAAGATACAATGAGTGTTTGTTACCCTCTTTGAACTCATAAAAACGAAAAAGAGGCACTCATTAATCATGATGAGGAAATTAAGGGAAGGGAACCAATTAATTTTGTAATAAATGGAAGTTTGTAGTCACCTTTGAACATGGCACTTATCTGCATTTCATTCAGTCAATTGGGTATTCATCTTGCTTCCAATTCGATCCACTTTCATGAGTCATGTCACTGCTTTGAGTCTTTCAAAGAATGCATTGTCAGTCACTGCATTATGTCCAGGTATCTGCCTAGTTATAGTCAATGCTGCCAAGTCTTTGTCGTGTCACTCGATGTTCAAAGGAGAGTTGAAAGTTTACTTTTGTAATTAAAACAACCTTGTATCAGTACCTTTTGGATAATTCCTATGGTTACATCATCTACAACATTCCATAACTTTGTTTCAAGTTTCATGTCGTTGATGTGGGATTCATCATGGACCTCCTTCAACATGACTATTCCTATTGACATTAGCTCACATCATCCAGGAATTAGTCTTAGAAACAATTTTAGTACCTTGAAAGATGTATGCCTTAATGATAGATTATCTCTCCCTCAACATAGGTTCACATCATTGACCTTTGATCAACAGACTCGACTGAGTGTTCGACATCAATTCATCTATTCACACTCAGGAGATTGTACTAGAGTACCTTGGGAATCATTGACATCAATGGTGATTTCCCTCACACTCTTTAATGATTCACATCATTGACTGGTAATCGGGTGGTTTCTACCATGTTCAACATCAAATCATTGTAATCACATGGATAGAATTGTACTTTGTGGAAGACGAGACAAAGACCCTGGGTATCTGTTAAAAGCAATCGTTTCTTTTCCCTGGTTGCGATGGAGTTTATTATGAGTCCTAGCATCGATCCACATTTGTATGGTCATGGCTATGCTCAAATTTGTATCCAGTTGACATAGATCTATAGTGTATTCCTCATAGTTATGTCCCAAGTTTGAGTCCTCTATCACATGGATCTATGATGTATTCTAGTAGCCATGTTTGTTCATCTCTCTCATGGATCTGCCTTGTATTGGTTTGCAGCCACGATGAGAAAACATTTGGTAATGATTCAAAAGTATTGATGTCTTGCATATGCTTGGTTGATGATGGTCTCCGATCAAATGATTCCTTTCCTTGAAGTGATAACTTTCGCTTTCAAAGCTCTCACCTATCGTATCCCTCTAGCCTCATGCTTTTGGAGGCATTCTGTTACACATAAATCTCATCATCCATGTGATGAGGTCCCAAATACCAGTGTTTGCCCTAAATCCTAAGTTTTTAAGTGAAAATATTGGCCTAGACTTCAATCTTTCATATGAAAATCTAGCGCCGCTTCTTCCCTTAAGTCAAGGAGCGTTACCTTCTTTAGTAACGCCTACAGTATCTTGCCAGTAGGAGGTGCCACTTCCTTTTCCTATTGTTCAAGGTGCGGTTCGGCCCTGTCACTGCTCTATCATAGTGGAGAAGAAGAGGTACGCTTGGTTAAAAGTGAAAAAGAGAAGTTTCCATGAAGCTTCTCAAAGAAATTCCTCATGGAACCCTCATCCCTAGTCCTGAGGGCTACTTGGACTCAAGATCCATCCTTTTGGGATCTCCCTTCCACCTCACCCATCATTTACTCAACCATCCCTATCTTCCCAAGCCCTATAAAATCAGGCTCATACTCCATGGTTATGGGGGAGAAAGGTTATGCTGCTGCACTGAAGCTCTTGCCAAATCTAGGGTGAGCATAGAAGGAGCAAGTTTGGAGCTTTTGGGGAGAAGGTCTTGATTTGTGAAGGAGAAATCACAACACTAAGGAAAAGGTTGTAAGCTTTCTTCTCCATTTATTTAATACAAAGGTGGTTCCTTTCCTGTAAAATATATTTGTTATAATCATTTATTTTGTTGTTGGATTCCTTAGTCACTGACATAGAATTGTAGCATATATTCTGGTGCTTTTTATCTTGTTGTTTATTTCAAGTGATTATGCAGGTACACTCTTGAAGAACATTCACTACAGGAAACAACTACATCATTCCATCAAAGGACTCATTCCAGATCTCTGTAATTGCTAGGGAAAGTCTTCCATTCTATTGTCCTTCATTTGTTCTAGATATGAACCAATTCAGACTAGAGGAACAACTCTTGTCCGTATGAGGTGCATTTTTCCTAGATATATTCACCTTCCTATAAACATAATAATTGTCCTCATCTGTACACCTTGAAATCTATTCAGTGTGACTGAACTCATCTCTAACTTCGGGCTTCGATAGTGGAACTGTGATTTCATCATAGGAGCTTGTTTTCGATAGTCTTCTCCACTTTGAATGATTCTTTTGTGTTGCTTGATTTTTTATTTTCCTGAAACTTTGGAGAGGGAATGCATATACCATTGTAAGTTCGTTTCTTTTTCATGTTTGAAGTACTGCATAGAGCTCCTTTACTTGAATACTTTCCTCCTATTGATTTTTCATCTTGGACTAGTACCATGAACAATAGAACCCCTGGACCATCATTGTTATCTTCACCTTTTGACACATTTTCCTCCTCAATGTAAATGCTTTTCCTCTTCGTCTAAAATTTATTTTTGTCCATGACTCTATTTTTTTATGCTTTCTTCTTCATTCTTGATAGTCCGATTCTTTGTCGCTTTCACTATCTCAATTTTCTTCATGTATGCATTTTGAAGCAAAATATCCATTCCTGCCACATTTAAAGCACGTAAAAGGTAATTTTCCTTTGTACTTACCTTGTCCTCTTTTCAATTTTGTCACAAATTTGGCCTCTTCTTCATCCAATATGTTGTTAAAGAAATGTAACTTTGGAAGATATTCTATTTGTAATTTTATTGTATTCCTCCTCCAGAGATGTTATTCTTTTATTTGGAGATGTCCTTTATGTAATTGGTCATGTAAAATTCATGAGGTAAAACCTCCATTATAAATCGGGGCAATAATACAGGTGTGAACTAGAGTTTTTTAGTATGTTTTTGTGCCTTATATTCCTATTTTAGACCCCCTTTCTGTCCCAAACCCTGTTCTATCCCAAACCTTGTTCTATCCCAAACCCTGTTCTGACCTGTTTTCTGTCTAGATATGATCTTTTTACAGCCCCTTGGTATGTTTTGAGATCCCACTTACTTGGTTGATGAGCCATCCTAGTTGAGCTTCATGGTTGAGACCCAATTCATGTTTCCTATGTTTGATAAGTTCCTTTTACTACTCATTTGTTTCAAGTACATTTTATTTTTGGAAGAAAATTTTATTTTGCGGCATATTTATTGTTCTTTACTGCATTATATTTGCATCCTGGTAGTGATATTGGAACATCTGTGCTGTGGATTTCTGGTTTTGGCATACACATTAGTTGCACACATTTCACACCATATAAGTGAAAAGCTTAGTTCATGACCCCGAGCAAACCTTAAAATTAACTTAATACAACCAACATTGTAACCTCGCTTGAGGACAAACAATATTGTAGCTAGTTAGGACTTTGGGGATAGGCATCTAAAAAACACCCCTTTGTCACTTACATCATGAGACATAGTTTGTGTCCATTAGGGGACAAAAATCCTCTTGTATTTGTTGACACAATCACAATCATTTTTTTAGGATGCCCCCTTCTCAGCAAGAGTAAGCCGCAATGAAGGGGTTCCCGAAGTCAGGGTTGAATACATCATTCCATCTTGTACCAAAGGCTAAACCTTCATAGTCCTCCTCATGCAGGCCAATGTATACTGGGTGTCGAGGGCCAAAGGGCTGAAGCGTTAGTAAACCGAAAGGATGTGTCATGAAGAAGGTATCCTAGTGGCCATTCTTCTAGGGATATTTTACCCATAGGTTCTTCTTGGTAGTGGGATTATCTTTGCCTATATTGTTCTTCCATTTTGTATTGCCTTACTAGGATTTCATCACCCTACTGAGGATACGATTTGTGAGGGGTTTCCATCTTGTAGTTAGGAGCTTGCTTGCACTCATACCCCATAGGTTAGTGAGTCATTTTTATTTCATAGGTAGTGTTGCTTGTTGGCTTTCTGGCCACTTTGTTGTAGACTCGCCTTTATGTGATTGGCTATCGCATTTTGGTTTTAGAGATTGTTGTTGGCCTATGATTTTCTATTTCATATGCTCTCCTTTTACACACTCGCTTGTATTTGGGTTTTTGATCCTGTGATTAATACTCTTGAGTTTTCATTCATTACACATCACTCCATATAGTCATCTTAGCTCCACCACGCTACTCACATAGGATTAGGGGGAACACCCCCTAGTTCAGTTCTTTGAACCATCATCGTTGGTGCCATATTTGACATCACTACCACCTTCAGAGCCACACATAGCCTCTGAGTCTGATTCAGATTCATATTAGTTTGAACCCACCTTGTTCACTGCTCCATCTATCTCTATGGATGGTGTGAATCCTGATCCCTTTCAAGGGGGGATTGTTAGTAGTGGGATCACATCCAATCCACCTATCATCACAAGTATCCCTTGCATTGGACCTACAGGCCCTAGTCCTAGTGGGCCCCTTGCCACCGCACACACTGTTGTTGGTTCACTACCCACTAGTGGTGGTCCCATTCTAGCCACCATGGTCACTACCATTCCACCATTTATACCTAGGGGCAATGGCCCTTCCACGTCTATTCTAACTATTCCTACCATACCAATGAATTTTCCTATCATCAAAATTCAACCTTATCCACCCCAGTTATGCAAGGGAATTACATTCCTACTACCACCAACACCATTGTTGGTCCTGCCCGAGCCTCTCTCAGTTCTAGTCTTCCTTTTATCACTAGTCTCAACCTTCCTAATTTAGAACGGTTAACCAATGACCCCATTTTTCACCACCCATAATGGCCTCCTATGCCTACCAAGCTTCCCTCAGACATCCCTAAGTTTGATGGAAAGGCAGGAGAGGACCATCAAAATCACATCATGTCATTCCACCTATAGTGTTAATCTAACAACATTGTGGATGATCGCGTTTGATTGAGGTTGTTCCAATGCACACTCATGGGTGTTGCGGCCAATTGGTATATCAAATTGCCTCATGCTACTTACCCTAACTTCTCCTCGCTCACTTCAATATTCCTTTAGTATTTCCAGTTACTCATTTTTTATGACGAGGGAGTGGAGATCCTACTATCTTGTTTCCAGAACAAATCTACCCATATCATAGATCATATCCACAAGTGGTGTCGTCATCGTAGCTTTTGTAATATCTAGTTAGATAATAGGATCTTCCTAAATTGGTTCCTCAAAACCTTACTCCCTCCCATAGCCAAGGATGTCGCATATGAACTCCTGCAAACCGAAGAGGAAGTTATCCTTAAGGCTCAGCAGTTCGATCTGATATATGCCCAATATGGATATTTGTATACCATTATACCTGATGCTCCCCATGAAGGCACCTCACACTGAGATACGTAGGGGGAATATCATGGTGCTGATGGAGTTATCATCTCTATTACCCAGCACCCTCAGTTTTACTTAGCGTCTCCTATGATGCCACCCCATTTTGGTAACACCCATAGTGTTTCCCAACCCACTTACGCCCCTGATTACTTATGTGTGACGACTCAATCCAGAGCTACTTCCTCCTATGCACCTCGTGGTTACACCCCTGATTATTCATGGATAACAACTCAATTCATATCCACCCCTTCCTATGTGCCTTCCACACCAACTCCCCACATTCATGGACCGAATTGTTCGACACGCTCGTGTTCTGGCCAAACGGCCAGCTTTGCATCCCCACCAGCTCCTTTGGTATGTTATGCACCACCTATGCAACCCACTCCGGATCTGACCCTGACTCCTCATTTTTCTATGGGACAGGTCTACGCACAACAAAACATCCCTAACCAAACCACCCCCAATAACCAACAAGGGTAGGGAAAGAACAAGAGAGGTGGGAATCAGGGAAACAAATAGCCTCGAGGAGGTGGCCAGTAGGTTAATCCTCCAAAAACTAATGGCAATGATCCTCCTGCATAGAATCCCCAATGTCCAGCTTGACCTGGAAATAACCCATAGTTAAGGACTAACCATCAGTGTGCTATCTGTAACACTTACGACCACTACACTCATTAGTATCCTCACTTGACTTGTGTCCAACAACTACTTCAAAATGATAGTCAATGTGATCCAAATGTAGCTTCTTCGGCTCCAAAAAACCCAACACCATGAGGTCCTCTGCCTATGGTTCTACAAAACCCCCTACCACACCAAGGAATGGCTACAACCAAATTCTTGGCCCCACAAGCTCCCGCAACCATTGTTACGGCCCAACCTACTGAGGCTGGTGTCCATCACCTTATGAGGTTATTGTCTGAAGTCAACCTCCAGACTCGACAAAAGCAATATGGATCCATCATAGAAACAACTGACCCATTAGAAACATCTACCTCTACCACTCCTGACATGTCTCTGCACTTAGCGAGACCCCCCATAGATGGGTCAGCCAGAGTCCCATGGTTCCCTATGCACTGTGTCGCAAACAAGGCTACTTCTATATCTACCCTCAATTACAATATAGTTGATGACTTGGACCAGTATACTACATCCATGTCCACTCTGGAAGTGCTTAAAAATTGTCCACCATAGCATAAAGCATTGTTGTTTGCACTAGGTGTCGTTGATCCCTCGGATGCTAGGTTAATTACCTTCGACTTGGATCAAAGAGAACCCAGGATGCCATCAATCATCACATTCCAAGTTCTAGTCACAATTCATAATTTGGTCGTACATCGATACATTATTGATGAGGGGGCGTCCACCTGCATTATGTCAACCTTTGTTTGGCAGAAACTCGGATCCCCTACCCTTCAACCTTTCGACACCTCTCTTCGTGCCTACGAAGGTCGCTCTAATTATCCCCAAGGGATTCTCATGAACGTTCTTGTTGAGTTAGCCAAAAAAATGGTTTTGATTGACATTGAGGTTGTCAATGCCCAAATTAATTACAACCTCTTCCTAGGATGTAGCTACTTGTATGCCATGCGAGTTGTGGCCTCTACTATCTTTAGACTCATGATGTTCCCTCATGATGGGAAAATCATCAGCATTGACCAGCTAATGTACTATGATATGAAGGGGTCGGACACATCAAAACACATCCTTCCCACTATTGACACTGCCATTGATAGCGCATTTATTCCATCCTTATCTACTGTTGGTTCGGTCTTGTTTTCCAACACTCCTATGAAGGACACATTTTTGTCCTTACCACCTCCACCTCTATCGAATGACGTATCATATTTGTGCACCATCACATTTGGTACCATCCAGAATACATTGCAACCTTAGTCACAACCCTAGCCTCAGTCATCAAGGAATTATTAGGGTTCATTCCCGATCCACACAATTCCCTTCCTTTTTCCACCATCTGGCGTCGTGAGCAATCCTATCATGGCTACTCTCAACTTACCAAATTTTACACTAGGAATTCCTGTGTGGTACCTCGCTACACCTACCCCACCCACGACTCCCCAAGTTGTGTTGACTCCCATCCAAGATATTGAGAAATTGTTGTACTCACCTCCTATTCCACCAAAGACTACCCCTATCTCCACGCCTACCCCTCCTTCTCCAAAGAAGGTTGGGGCCATGGCCTCCAAAGCAACGACTAAACCACATTCGGATCCAATTTTTTTTTTTTGTGATGTCCAAGGCCATGTGAAACAAAGCTGTCTAGAGTTTCCTCTCCTTTGCACCCACATGGAAACTATAGACGAGACCGATGTAACTCCAGTAGTCACCATCCCGGATCCACCAATGGTTAAGAACAAGTTATTGCGAACCAACCATCCTTGTGCACTTTGTAGCTTGTATGGTCATTACTCTCACCATTGCCCAGACTTACTTGAGTATCAGTCACTCCTTTGCGACCTTTGGAAACACTCCCGTGAGTCTGAAATTACTGTACTTTAGGATATCCACCCTCTGGTTTCTTCTTCGAACACAACCAACACCATATACACTATCACTAGTTCCAATAGTCCTTCCATCTCCGCAGTTGTGGAGGATCCCTCTAATCTATGTACGCATTGTTTCAACAATGATGAGGATATCCTTGAATCTATCTCAACTCCTTTATCCTTGGGATGATATACATCATCACTCATTGTTTATCTCGGATGAACCCCTTTCATCGTAGGACCAATACTTAGTCGAAGCCAAAGACTTCATCCATGGAAAACTAGATTGGTTCAAGAACCCCATTCCGACACTCGACGCTTTTGAAGAGGGAAACATGGATAACATTTCTCCAACCATCAAGGTCAATATATCAACCAAACCTGAGATAGTTGAAGATATTACACTAAGAGCATCTTTCTCCCCTGAAGAAGTTGCTTCGTACAAACCACTTTTTCAGGAATTTCGTGATATTTTCACTTGGTCATATACCAAGACTCCTAGGCTTGATCCATCTATCGTTGAACATTGTCTTGACACATGGCATGATTTTGTGCCTGTACGCTAGAATAAAAGACCCATTCACCCGTCAAAGGCTTCCACTGTCAAAGCCGAGATTAAGAAACTGCGTTAAGAAGGTTTCATATATCCCATTACGTATACCACCTGGGTTTCTAATCCTATTTCTGTCAACAAAAAACAAGGTACCATTCACGTCTGTACCGATTTCTGTGACTTGAATTTGGCATATCCCAAAGGCAAATTCCCCACTCTGTTCATTGACCAAATCATTGATGCCTGTGCCAACCACAAAGTCTTTTCTTTTATGAATGGGTTTTTTGGTTTAGCCAAATTCAAATACAGAAAGAGGACCAGTACAAGGTTTCTTTCACAACCCCTTGGGGCACGTTTGTGTATCATGTTATGTCATTTGGCCTTAAAAATGCTATAGGCACTTTTCAGCTGGCCATGATGTTCTGCTTCCATGATCTCATCCACATTATCTTGGTCTACCTAGACAACCTCATGGCTCGTTCTCGGAAGCGTTCCTAGCATTTAAATGACTTATGACAAGTCTTCTCATGATGCTAAAAATATAACATCTGTTTGAACCCTCTCAAGTGTGTGTTTTGTGTCCCCATTAGGCATTTACTCGGTTTTATCATATCCCATAAGGGGATTGTGGTGGATCCGCGAAAGGTTCAAGTGATTCTAAATCCCCCCCCCCCCACGTACTTTGCACCAACTGTAGAGTCTCCAAGGAAAGGCCAATTTACTTCGTCGAAGGTTCTATGCCTGAAGTCACCCACCATGAGTACCTTTGTCTCATAGTTTTCCTTTTTTATTTTTCACCATTTTTACCACAAGTCGGTGACCCCCTCCAGTAGTTTCTCCATGTCTAGTCGCAATGATTCCATTGTAGCACTTCATCATATCTTTTGCACGTGAGCAGGTGGATATAACCCCTCTACATTGCTCCTTTGTCACTGGTACCCCAATGGAGGTTGTGGTCCCATGTCTGCACATGCCCATAGTTTGTTGCATGTATGATCTACTACTATGCTAACATATTGTCAGGTCCCCAGACCTATCCTGGAGGTCGAGGCATCTTCGTATCTCCCTGGTAGTCCATGCTCATGCATGGATCATCCTATACGAGGATAGGAAGCTGCCACCACTATTCAAAAAGCTCTCCGGTGAAGAAAACAACCTACTAGACTACCTCTCTCCCTACTTTCTTTGGTCCATTTCCCGTAGTCACCTTGATTTGCGTACCACCACATGAATCATGTCTTGTACATATTGGCATGATCACGAGCCATCTGCTCCATCCATACTACATAGTTGGCCTTATTTTACCGCCATCCATCATCCCACAAGGGGGCCCCATAGTTTTTTGCATTCATTCCTCTCAGCCATGTTCACAACATAACCTCTTTCCATATATCAAACACTTCTCCCTTGCTTGATTGACCATTATAGAGTTTATGTTAAGCTCTTTTCTGACTCCTAAGAGAATGAAAAGATTGTCGAGCATGCTTGCTTCCTTTCACGCTCATTAAAGTATTTGAAAGGGAGTATATGTGGCCTCATTTATTTCCTTTTTCGAACTGCATAGACTACTATAAGAAAAAAATCACCCTAGCACCTTCCATCTAGGAACGTTTCCCTTTGTATCCTTTTATGCTTTCTCGGACATTGGGACCGTACATTATGAAAAGTCTCATTGTGAGTTGTATTTAAGCTCTTTTTCAACCCTCTCATAAAGAAAATATTACTGAGCAAACTTGGTTTCATTCATGCTCGTAAAAGTATTTGAACAATCGTCTAGTCAGTATAGGTTTAACGTTTTCTGGCCTGATTGGACTACCAACGGTAAAGAAGTCTCCCTTCCCCCCAAAGGTTGGGAGAGCTCTCCTTTGTATACTTTTATCCTTTTCTGGATTAGCATACTATTAACGAAAAAGAGACCACACTAGAGTCTTCTTCCCATTTCCAGACTCTCTAAAAATGAAAACACCCTCAAGCATCTACTTTCTCAGGCTCGCTAAAAATTCACGATATCATGTCATATCGAGCTTACTTCTATCTCGTCTTTGTGCTCCTTAAACTATGAAGAAGGCCCAAACTGTGTCTTATGGAACCACCACATATGATATCACATTATGGAAGATTCCCCCCATTGGGTCACCTTTGTTCAGAGTATTATGTGATGAGTTTTCCTTGGATCCCCTAGATACCACTAGTCAAGTTACCTCCCTTAATATTTCCCATTTGCAGTTATCTTCCTAGCATTACAACTATGATCCCTCTCCCATGAGTCAGTTTCATTTACTTCCAGGTAAGCCCTGTCATCATACTCTAAAAAAAGGAATTTTGAGTCCCCTGTACTCCCCTGCCCCTATTCCCCCATTCAATATGTCAGTCCCCAGATTGTTCCACATCTTTAGTTATCCCCCTCATGCTTCTAGTCAAGGAAACATCATTTCCTTGTCTAGTTGTAGACCTCCCTCTGTCGACATCAACACATCTATTCCAAAGGATAGACCCAGAGGTCCCTATAGATTGGTTTCATCCACCTCATTGATGAGTTCCTTGGACCACTTAAAAGGAGTCATTAGTTCCTTTCAAGTTGGTTGTGTCTCATGTGCTTGACTTCAGCTACATCATCGCATCATTGTGATTCGTACAGGGTATTGGTATGTTCATTATTTGGTCAAAGACCCTAGTTGTCACCTGACTCTAGCACATTGGTGAGTCTACCTATGGGACCCATACAATCTCATGTCCCTTGTGATTTTTGAATTGCATTGGAGATAGTGTTTGGAAGCTCCCAATGTTATGCATCCATGTATCTCCAGTACTTGATGCTATATATAGTACCACATAGATTCTAGCTCTCATTCATTTAGTCCCTCCGGTTATGTACACTTCCAAATCCAACAAAGCATCAGTTGTGATGATATTGCATTCCATGAGAATGCGGGAATGCCATTGTTTCTATGTATCAGTTCTTCATATCAACATTGTATTCAGCCTCCCATTTAGGCCACCATTACGTATCATCATTTTTATATGTATTGATCGGATCCCATGTTTTTGAGCCTTGATCCAATTATTTATTCTTTTTACATTGTTATGAGCATGGGTATGCCCTCCTCGTCCATATACATGTCACACATTATATGTATCTCATCCACTTTTTAGAATCAATAAAAAACCAAAAGCAACCGTAGTTTGAATGAAGAAGCTCCACTTCTCCACGAGTCTCTCTAGTCTCTCCACTTTTGTCACCATTATTCCCACAATCCTATGATGTCTATCGGTCATATGATGAGCTCCTACCCTCACACATCAGGGGGAAATCTGTTAACACTAAAAAGTGTTCACCTAGCTCTCCATAGTCTAAACCATATACACACACCATATTCCCACCATATTTCCCTTAGTTTTGACCTTCACAATTGTATTTCCACAAAAAAATTGTCCAGAACATCATAATTCCTTCCCACAAATGAATGGATGATGAGCATTTATTATGGTTTTCCCTCACTCTCTCCCAAAAAGGGTTAAAAAACCTAAAAAAGAGAAAGGGTTAAAAACCTACAGATAAATACCATGGGTCATCACCTTAGGTCAAAAAACCCTAGGACCATACTATAAATACATTGTGAATGGCTCTCCCAAAACACATTTTCACTCACTTGTGGTTATGCTGTGCCATTTTTCTCTCAGATATACCACATACTTCCCTGCCATTATTCCCGCTGCCACACTATTTCTTACAATGTACATTGATATCTCTATGTACCCACTTTGGATCAATCCCCTATTTGACAACTTTCCATGGAGAAGACTGGAGAACCAAATCGTGGAGCTGCGGAACCACTTCTGAGGACGGCTACGATGTCCCATCTTGCAAGAAAAGGTATTTTGTTTTTATTTTATGCAGTAGTTAGTTTAGATATGAAAAAATCCCTAAAAAATATTTGTTATCGTTGTTGCTCTTGTTGTTTAGTTTCTTGTTATTCCATTGAACTCTTCCTTATGCTCTGGACAAGCTAAGGTTGGTGCATCTGCACGTAATAGGGGAGAAATCCCCATTACACCATATAAAGAGTTTTGTTATTGGCTAGTAGAATACATATAGCATATGTCTTAGTATAGTAGAGATAAAGGTCTTTGTAAGAAAATACTTGCTCTTTCATTGGTCATATTTTATGAAGAAATTCATTTGTCATGCTCTTATTTTGCTAGTTGATGAAAAAAAAGCATTCCAATGTTAAAATTTTGTATTTTTTTAATTATATACAGTCTCTTTAGCTAGTCCAGTAATTTTTTTTAAATAGCATCATTTAACCTCGTTTATTTAAAAAATATATATTATTTTAAGATATATTGGCTATTAACTGTTATGTGTATTGTCTATACTTGAAATATCATTCAAACAAGCTAAAATAGTAATGTGAACAAAGAATAAAAGGTTGGATTAAATTTTGATAGCCTTGTGTCTCTAAGGTTGAATTATATACAATTTATGAGAAATAAATGTTTTTTTCAAATGATACAGAGAGAGGAATTGCCTAAGTTGTAGCACATTGTCACAATGCTAGGGCATACATTTCAATAG
>LPNX010535006.1:340486-388110 GCA_001517045.1 Pseudotsuga menziesii | reverse complement strand
TATGAACAAAAAAAGTAGTTTTTTTAAATGACAAATATGTCAATTCAACCATTATGGTTGACTTATTTTATTGAAATTCTATTGGTTCTTGAATTCCAATTCACAAAAACTTATTTTGGAACGTTTTCTTATAAGGCCCATTTTAGACCCCAAAGTTCCTCTAATGAGATACTGTATGTAAGCACAACATCTTATCTGCTAAAATATTTTCTTATTATCTTAATCCTTCTACCTGTACTAGATTAATGCTATTTATTTTCCAATATATTTAAGTAATTGAGCGTGCTAAAACAATAAACATAGATAAATAGATCATTATTCTTTTTAATAAATATCTACATACTGAAATAAGTTACTCTGCTAACTACGAAATGCAGAATCATATCTATTCTATTCAATATCTTAACATTTCCTTTCATCTACTGTAAATACTCTATCTGTGCTGGAGTACGGCTTGGTCCTTCTAGGTGTGGAAAAACACAGACTAGAATTATTTTCCATTCTAACAATTTACAAACTGAACATTTAATAGTCAGATTCAATTTATCTATAGAACACAGTAAAACAAAATAATGTCGAACCTGATTAGGATAGACAACAACAGCGTTAGGAGGTTGTTCCTCCTCCCTACCAACTCGTGGAGAGCGCTCAAACAACGCTTCCTCAAGACCCCCAAGCCTATTCCTGGTCTTCTTGGCCGAGAATTGGTGGAGCATGCAAACAGTAGACTAGTCCAATGACTCAGTAAAACACCCTGCACTCAACAGTAAGATCTTTCAGCTTAAAAGCTGCACTAGATCACTCAGCAGTTATCCCCTCAAACTCTTTCCACAATTCCCTTCAATTTAAGTTCTCTAAAGTACATTCACCTCAATGATCATTTCTCTAGAATGAGCAGCCTTAGCTTTCTTCAATGGGCATTTTTATAAATATTTCCCAGGTCTTTTGGGTCAGTTGTCATTAATTGAGCCACCTGCTCTAATCCCACTTTCTTGGGGGATCATGACCCCAAATGTAGGGAGGTTGCCACTTGCAATAGTTGGAAGTGGTTTGAGGATGTTGCCACATGTATGTTTGCTCTCCACCCGGTCTCCTCCACCAATTTGACCAGTAAACACTCTTTTAATAGCTCTCCTAAGCTATTGTCTCCACCTTTATTTATTTATAATAAAAATATTTAGAATTACATTAAATATCCTTGACTCTGATGAGTCATCAATTTCAACTTAGCATAAAATTTAACATATTGTCTTCAAATAATATCAAATAATATAAAATTGTTTTTGCAAAATTGGGGCATGTGACATTGGGGGTTAATTGAAAGGCCAAGAGGATGACCTTTATATTCTCATTTCACTAGTTTCATATATTATCGAACCTTCATTAATTTCCAAATGACAATGTAGGTACTTAGTCTTACAACAATATAGTTGTTCGAACCATTTTAGATGATTAGAAGTACTTCCTTTTCTTGTCGATGCTTCCTTACAACATTTCCCATCAATATTTGACATGTGTGTGCACCAAGTATAATTAGCCATATCCTTGGGTAGAAAGTAGATGCCACGTATAAACAAGTCTTTCGTTGTCTTTTCCATTTATGTGAAAGGGAAGGAGGACATGCTCCCTAATCCATTTTCCTCTTCAATCTAATAAGGAAAATGGAAAGATAATCCCATGTACTTATGGATAGTAAGATCCCAAAGAAGTTAAGTAAATATGTTGTTGAAATTGTGAGAGCCAACCTGATGGTTTGAAATAGAAACCATGGTTGGAATATTTGCTATAGTTGAAGCAAATACCTTCCAACCTATAACCATTTTATTGCAACTCATTCATTGTTTTGAGTCTTCACATTTTTTATCCCGATTTATTTGTAGAGGGAAACTAGAAGATGGACTCTTTCTCCTTGCACTAAAGAGCACTAAAGGAAACAAGATTCCTAAGTGAGTCTTGAGAAGGTGAACACTATAAGAAATTCCTTTAGTTATGTATGGTAGTGTAATATAGCGTCATTATTGTTTGATGGTGAAAAATGGTCTAGAGTTCTTAGTAGGGAGTTCTTAGTTCTTAGAGTATCAATTTTTCATGACAAGTGATGGGTTGGGTTGAGTGAAATTGGAGCTTTGAACGAACTTCCTTCACCCTAGTGGTATCATGGTCTATCTTGGAGGTGCAATCCATAGTTAATTCTTACACTGGGGTGAAAATCACTCATCAACAATTTGTTTAGTGGATATGGATTTAATTCATATAAGTTTTCATGGTTATCATCTTGTGGAATGTAAGTTTTTGTTTTGATAGTTCCTTTAGTTAGGTGGAAGATTAATGAATTTAGGATATACAATTTTTTTTGTTTCACTAGTATTTTGTATTTTCATACAAATCATGTAATAAATTGTTGTGAGATGTAATATTTAGCATCACATATGTTTGGTTGAAGCAAATAAATCTTGTTGATAGTGCTAGATGGAAAAGTGGGGCATCTAGTGACATTATAGAGTGGTATTAAAGTTTTTTTATAACAATGGACTGTAATGGGTAAGCAATCTATATAGTCAAATGAAAATTACAAATCCATCCCAACTATTTGACAATTAGAATTTAATTTATATTAATGAATTGCAATGGGCAAGAAATCTATATGGTCAAATCAAAATTACAGTTGCATGCTAGACATTTGACAAAATTTCTCAATGAGAATTAGGAAAATGTTATAAGTATTTAAGATGTTGAGCTAATGGCTTTAATTCCCACAATGCAATATTATTAATGCTTATGGTTAGGTTACAAAATTGAAGATAATATGAATTTCTGTGATTCATGGTTCTACTATAGGAAATGGGACAAACTATAACAATGTTCTTAGGAGTATACAATTCATAGCTCCAAGAGGGGAATAATTCTCCAAGACTCATTTGAAATTTAGGAGAAAATATAAGAAATTGTAAAAACATGGTGTAAAGACCCCAATCCATTGTTGATAGAAGTCCGAATTGTTGACTGGGAATCATTGGAAACCCATAGTACAGTGTTGGGAAACTTGAAAATTTGTTGATACAAAATTTAGTGAATAAATCCACCCATGGCTTTCAAATTTTGATAATGACATTATTTTGGAGGGAAATCCATTATTAATGTGGTCGGAGGTCAAGCATCAACTTGAGTGGATTAAGCATATTCTCTAAACAAGCTATGATGGAGTTGGTTAGATGGTAACTAAATTTATGAAGTGATTGTGGGTTGTTAGATCAAACCCCTTATGTATACATTGATCCAAAGTTAGGGTGGCAAGGTGAATGGAAGAGGCATGGGTTGAAAGGTTCAAAATATCATGGTTTAAACCCATGCCTCTATAAATAAAGGCCTTCTAAACCTATAGTGATATTTATCATATATCAAGTTTTAGATCAATGGTTGGAGTACAAAGTATAGTGGAATAGCACACTGTTTATTGAAGGAAGGGATCATGCATCCTAGGTACTTAGCATCTTCCCATTGTTGTTATGGGTTTTAAAGTTGCAAGTTGCAAAGGAGGGGTCTTACGTTCCAAGGGCTTGGGTTTCTTATGATGTGTACCTATAAAATACCTAACATTTTGGAACCATGTATGAAGGGAACACTTGGCATAGTTTAAATGGTGCAAGTTTTAAACTATCACACTCAAGGAAAGGGGCCTTTCAAACCCACAAAAACCTTGATTGTTCATTGGTTTTGCAATTGATGGCTAGGAAAAGACATGCCATATCTGTTCCTTAGAATCAATACCTTGAAGATGTTGGAAAAAGATGATTGTGTCATCGCATCACCCAATGAAAGGTTTCCATGTGGAGAGGGGCCTTTGCATGATATAAAGGTCTAAGGCCGAAAAAAATGACTTAGAGTCTTGTGCAAAGAATTGGTATATTGCATGGGTCTAATATGGTCTTAACTTATGTAACATGGGCTCGCCCAAAGAGTACAGGGATGATACTATCCAAGTGGAGTTGATACATGATAATTAGAAGGTTGAAATAGGGGTTACATACAAGCAATAATAAGCCAAAACATGATAGTCATGGAAATGATAGGAAGGTAATATAGTGATTAAAGAGGAATTTATTGTTAAAAAAGGTCTAGAATTGAAATTACTTGATAATAAAATTTTTTTAGAAGATGAGACTATATTTATTGCTAACAGCAATGTTGATGATGAAACTTGGATAGTGAGGGAGATGGGAAGGAACAAATGAAGAAGTGTTTGTATAGGTTACAAAGGGGCTTTGAATGAAATTGGAAAAATGGGGCCTAATTCAGTAATCTATAACATTTTAGTCCATTTTAGAAATATCATGTGAAGGAATAGTGACATGAAATAGCAATGTGGAAAATTTCATGTTAACATTTCATCTTTTCATCTTTGAGGGGTAGCTCAGTTGGTTGGAGCTTTTGAGTCCATGACTGTAGTAGTCGAGGTCAGAGGTTCAATTATCTACGTCCTTCGGGGTTAGGCTTCTGAACCTAAAGCCAACAAGGTGAGGCTAATTTAGGTGGGCCCTAAGAATTATTACCATGGATGTAGCAAGTCCTCTATCTCTCGGGACTATGAACCACATGAAAAAAAAAACATTTCATCTTTTCAATAATTTAAACAACTTTGTCCCATTGGAATATTTCAGTAAGCTACCTTTTGTCAATCTAACATTGCATTAAGATGTAGAAAAATCATATAAGCAAGAGATGGTGACAAACATTATCTCATTCTTATAAATTGTAGAATGTTGATTAGAACATTACCGATCTAACAATGTATTATGATGTAAAAAAATATATAAACAAAAGACCAAGACAACATTATCTCATGTTTATAAATTTTAAATTGTTTTCCTTACATTAAAGTGTAAGGATATTGTTACGTTAAAGTTAAAGAGTCAAATGTGTCTATAGTTGATTGTTCACCGACCCATGGTTTTTGGGTAGCCCAAGCTATTTTCCCATGGTATTGCATGTGTTGAAGTCTACCTAAGGGATTGGATAACTCCATTGTAAAGTGCTTAAGGAGGAAGATGTTGGCCTGAATGTGGCCAATGATGGATGGATTCGTCATCCCTTGGTCCCATTGACTAAGAGTAATATACCTTTGTTGGTTTGTGTTTCCATAGTAAAATTATTATATGCTTGCTTATTATATGTATAGCAATGGTAGCTTGCATTGAGATGTTCAAGGGTATGTGAACCATGACGATAAATTACAACTACAAAGGCATGGTAAAAATTGATGAGCACACAAAAGATGAGAATGAAGAAGTGTTCCACACTCACTATAATAATCATTTGTATGATTTGATCATATGTAAATGGGCATACTACCACTTAGGCATGTGTACCATTGGTTGGTGAGTCACATATGAAAGTCTAAACATAGATTTGGGTAGGGCATGTTGTATTCCGGTATTAACTTTGATGGGGGTTGGTGATTACCCTAAGTCAAATTTAAAGGGGGGATGTTAGCTTAAACTTAACTTGGTTAAAGAATCAAAAGTGTGTAGAGTTGATGGTTTACGAGCCCATGGTTTTTGAGTAGCCCATGGTATTTCATGAGATGAATCCTACTTAAGGGATTGAGTAACTCCATTGTAAATTTATTAAGGATAATATATTTATGGTTAGTAGTTTTGGTGATTTAAATTTCCATAGTAAAAGTATTCTTATTCATTGTATATGCTTGCTTGTTATATGTATTTCTACAATTATTTTAATACCCAATTTTAAAATGATAAATTTTGTATTTTTTTTTGATAACATTAAAGTAAAAGTTATAAATTAACTTAAATTATTATATTTTTTTTCAGAAGAAAAAATCCTATCCTTGATATCATGGATAATCAAAGGGAATTTTACATACCGGTGTGAGACCAAAACAGGCATCAGCATTACATGTGCTACCGGACCCAACAAAGAGCACAAACAGATACTGACCTGTGGTCAGTTCTCATCATGGAAGAGAGAGCCCCAGAAGGTACTTTATGACATCCTGATATATTTCCAGAGAGCACAAAAGGCGAACAGAGGACACCTCCAAGGAGGTCCATGATACAAATCATCCAAAGTCAGATCAGAAATACAACAGTGCCAAGAAAAAAGAGGGAGCCTAGCTCCGGTACTAGCTCAAAAGAGATGAAATTTACCAAACTCGATGACAGAGTCATCGAAAAACTTAGAAATATAACAGAGGCCAGGGGCCAAAACAGGGCCTCCTTTGAGAGGCCATCTACACACTAGTTGTGCTCTCTGTAAATATGTTGCATGTCTAATCCGAGAAAAAGTGGCATCATATGCCTAATGGCATCACACCAGTAGTCTAAAGAGAGGCAGGATAGGGATGCCTTCCCCAATGCCCAGTTGATAATGACAGAAGAATCTCCAAATATTTGTAAATTCGGGAGTCCTAGAGTCAGAGCCCAGTGCATAAGAGCCCACATAGCTAATAATTCTTCCCTCTTGTTTGTACTCCCTTCACATCCCAACTTGATGTGGAAGTAGTGATTACTATTGATCGCAAGATAAATACCAGCCCCACCGATGCCTTCAGCAACAACTCCATCAAAGAAACCCACAGGGTAGACCAGTGTACGGGCAGGACCAATGATCTGGATTTTTTTTATTTTTCCGGATATAGGGAAGCTTTGAAAGAGCAAACCGATCTTGCTAGTAAGTGAGCCCAAGGAAGTTCTAGATCCTTCAAAAATGCCTTTGTTCCAAGTATTCTAGACACACCAAAAAACAAAATAAGAAATGTGGTAGGTGGAGGGATTGTGTTTCTGCCAGAAGTCAAGGAGATCAACCAAAGATCCTGAAATAGTTGAAAGTATAAAGTAATAAATATCTTTGAATATATAATTATTATATATATCTATATAAAACTTAACCCCAAGGGGTAGCTAGTTGGTTGGAGCTTAAATAATTCCAACAAGTTGACGCCCCTTCGATTATCACGTTAATTAATTAATTAATTAAATATATATATATAACAAAGGTTTTCCAAATATACTAAACTTTACCCATCTACTTTTTCTATTCATTCATAATTGATGTGTAAATATCTTTTCTAAAATGTGACGACTAATGCAAGAAAAAAAGGAAAAAGTAATGTCTCCCCAGCCGGTAATACGGTATCAACCGATGTAACATAACGAGATTCAAATCTTATCCTAGTTTTTCGTGCTTTTCTTTCTGGGAAAGACTTTGAGTTGAGTTCAAGCACAGAAAGGGGCAACTTCGTGACCATGGCTATCTTTTTTTTCAGAGGAAAAAATACCAGTCTTTGATATTCATAGGAATCGAAAAGACATCTTATACAATATTCAAGCAAATGACTGAACAGTAACTGTCTCCCCAAACAGCAAATACAGTGATAAGAAAGACAGTCAGCCAGCAAATAAGATAAGTACAAATAAAGTTTGATAATTAGCAGACTTTCTCATCATTCCTGAAAAATTTAGGTCAGAATATCTCGAATAATCAATAAGTGCCCTGCAAACATACAATCCAAAGGAGCAGAATAGCTAGCTGGAAGTCTCTCAAACTAGTCAAAGATAGCAAAATGCATAACATACAGACCAATTGCAAAGAATGCAAATATAGAGCCATCAAAAATGGAGAAAAGAGGCCATCAAAAAAGTGAAAATAGGCCATCTCCAATAACCTTTCCATCCATAGATTCCGAGAAATGACCTTTACCCAATTCCAAATTGAGTGCCTTTTTTGATAAACCATCAGCTAGCATATTGTGCTCCCGGAAAATATGATTGAAGGTCACTGATGGAATAATTTCTAGCATAGAAAATATCTCATCGCACCAATGTTTCAATGAGGGTATCTCAAGTGCAGAAAGTCTTTTGACCCAAGAGATAATCACCATTGAATCACCGAGTATCAACTAAATAGGCAGTCCCATCATCATGCAAACTCTGAGAACAGACCAAAGAGCCAGCAATTCAGCTCTGGTATTAGTGCTGTTCCCACAGCCCACAGAAAAACTAAGTAAATGGTTTTCACTGAGAAAGATCACAAATCCAGCTCCTCCCTTATGTAGTTGGGCAACACCATCAAAATATCCAACAGGGAAAATGTGCACAGGTTTGGGACCAATCTGTCTACAAGATTTTTTATTTTGAGGCACAGGGTGGATGGCAAGGCAGCTTTCAATGCTGGATATTAACAGGGAGGCCACAGGCTTATCATTTTCAAAAATGCATCTGTTTCGAAGGAGCCATAAGAACCAGAAGATAACAACTGGGGCGTATTGAAAAGTCGCATCTAAGGCTGTGGAAGAAAACTAGTGAGTTAAGTAAGACACAACAGAGCTATGTGATGTGAAAGTGAAGCCCATACAAGACGAGAAGTGTTTGAAAATAGTAACGGTGAAAGGACACATCAAGAATAGATGACCAGAGCCCTCGATGTTTCTACTGCATAAAACACATCTACCAGGTCCATAGTAACCACAAGATTGAAGATGATCCCAGGTGAGTATTCTGTCCCTAACCAACAGCCAGGTGAAGCAAATAATCTTCAGGGGTAACTTCATGGCCCATAGCAGAGACAAAAGATGGTTATGCTCTTCATCATAACTGCTGTGTAGTATACAGTCATAACCACGTGCTGCACTGATAGGACCCACGAAATTACCAAATGTCCATAGGAGTGAATCATGCTCATCAATTAACCAGATTCTATTGAATTCAAGACCCCTGATATATGAATTCCATTGAATGCTCCAAGATTCACATAGATCTAACTCTTCAGCAGAGAACCAATGACCAGTCATATGATTTTTTGCCTGATTGAGAGTACAGATCCCGTAATCTTCAAGATATAATCTCAAATCATCCGAAAGAATAAAGGAGCATCCAAGTCCCATAATGGGGTCCGCCACCACATGAACCTCATAACCATTCCCCACCAGCCAAATAAGTCCTTTTCCAATCCATTGCACTGTTTTTAAAAATCCTTTCCAAATGATAGATATGTCCCTATGCCTGAAGTTTTTAGTTCTGCACCAAGTATGGACTGGCATATTTTTCATATATTTAGCCTTAAGAATCTGATGCCAGATACTGCCACTGTTCAATGCAAACCAAAAAATTTTCATCCGGAGAGATATACAAAAATGAGGGAGATGTTTGATTCCCCAACCACCCAGGGAGATCGGGCGAGCTAACAAGTGCCAATCAATCAGGTGGAATTTTTTATGGCTGGCCGGGGACCCCTAGAGGAAAGAGAAGATGAGAATTCTGAGCTTGTTCAGTATGGATAAGGGGATAGGAAAGAGAGCACACCAATAGACCGGCAGGCTAGTAAGAACAGAACGAACCAAAACCAATCGACCACCCAGTGATAAGAGCCGATTAGACCAATGTGCTATACATCTTTCAAATTTAGTGATGAGCCAGTACCAATATTTTATAAGATAGCCAAAGGGATTCAAATGAAAGCCAAGGTAAGTAAAACCATGATTGAGGTGAGAAAATCCGAAGGGTAAGATACCCGAAATTCTACTCAGCAATGCAGCATCCAAGCCATAATGGAGAAAACAGGATTTTTCCACATTGATCATCATGCCAGATGCATCACCGAAGGTTTCGAGGATAACCTTGAAAGCAATCCAGTCCTCATAAGAACCCATCCCAAACAAGATCACATCATCAACAAAGAGTAGGTGTGTGAGAGAGAGATCAGACGAAATCTTAATACCCTTAATAGCACCATTACGCTTGGCATCCTCAATGAGAAGGCTAAGTCCCTCAATGACCAGGATAAAGAGTAAAGGGGAAAGAGGACAACCCTGCCTAATGCCCCGAGAAGCAGGGAAGAAGGAAGATGGTGAGACATTGACAAGGACAGCATAATTAGCAGAGGATATACATCCCAAAATCCAGTTTACACCCACAAGAGGGACCCCAATCTGTATCAGAATTAACCGGATGAATGTCCAATTTACCCTGTCAAAAGCCTTGGTCAAGTCCAACTTGAGTATAAGTGCAGATTGCTTCTTCAAATTGACAGAGTGAAGTACTTCTTGAGTGACAGCAACAGGCTCATGAATCAGATGGTTCTTGAGAAAGCCAAACTACTGGGGAGAGATAGAAGAGTCCAGAAAGGGCTTAAGTCTAGTGGCCGCCACTTTGGCAATCAATTTGTAGCACAGATTGCAAAGGGAAATAGGCCTGAAATCTCCAAAACAGGTAGGGCGATCAACTTTAGTGCAATAAAGAGCACTGGACGGTATTTTTTTACATAAGTCTACTCTTTCCGAAGATTTCGAGATTTATCCATCATTTCAAGATTTGGAAATTATTTGAATACACTGGAAAACTATAGTATATAGAGCATTGGACGAGACTTTAAAAAAAAAATAAGAATAGAGATTCCAAATATTTCGACCGATCATTTCGAGATTTGTCCATCATTTCAATACTTACCATCCTTTAAAGCTTTGCAAAATTTTTAATGCACTTTTCTTTGGAAAACTTTAATTTGTTAGTATCATATTTATTTCTAATCTCAAAGGAACACATTTAAATGTGTGATGTATGGTTTTTCGAGTAATATGTTGTTTTTTAATTTATAATAATAATAAAATATTAATATTAATATTTAGAGATAATAATGTAATTTTTTTTGTTTTAAAAGTAAATATGATTTATTGTTGCACCTAGAGAAGCTATGTGCTTTACAATATAGTATGAGAGATGTTGTATTATTCGAAACAAAATAAAAAAGATTTGGGAATCAAATTTTTGAGTTTAAGATATAAAAAAAAATTACTCATGAAGAAATTGGATCCCTCTCCGTGCTTGATAGATCTGGGTTTAAGATGAATCTATGTTGGTCCGTGCTTGATAGATCTGGGTTTAAGATGAATCTATGTTGGTTCGTGCTTGATAGATCTGGGTTTAAGATGAATCTATGTTAGTTAATATTTTGTTATTGTACCCAGAGGGGTGAGGTTCACTACAAGCCACTATAAGGGACATGTTGTAACTTAACATAAAGTTACAAAAAAGTAAATAAAAAAATCCATGTTGGTTCATAAAATAAAAAGTTATGAAAAGTAATTAAAAATTTCACTAAGTTTATAAAATTAAAAACTTTAACTTAAACTCAGATTTATAAATCAAGAAAGAGATCAAATTTCTTGAGTTTAAGATATTAAAAAAACGCACATTAAGAAATTGGAAATAAAAAACTTAAATTGAAACTCATATTTTAAAATCAAGAAAGATATCAAATTTCTTGAGTTCAAGATATTAAAAAAACACACATCAAGAAGTTGGATCCCTCTTGGTGCTTGATAGATTCGGGTTTAAGATGGATTTTTGTTGCTAAATATTCACCCAATACGTTTAATATTAATGTTTTTCAATAATTCACTCATTATTTTGAGTAAGTGTTTCTTATCCCAAGTTATTTGTAGAAGGAAACTGACAAGTGGGACCTTTCTCTATGCATTAAAGATCACTAGAAGGGAAGAAGATTCTTAAGGGTCACTGGAAGGGAAGAAGATTCTTAAGGGACTCTTGAGAAGTGAAAGCATAGAATAAATTCATTTTGATATGTAGGGTAGTATAATCCATTATCGTTTGATGGTTGGACAACGACTTAAATTGCTTAGTAGGGATGAAATTGACTTCTCATTAGAATTAATGGGTTAGGTTGAGTGATATTAGAGCTCTTTAATATCTTCCTTTTCTTTAGTAGTATCAAGGTCTATCTTGGAGGTGGAATCCATTGCTAATTCATACACTTCAGTGAGAAATCACTACTCAACAACTAGTTTAGTGCACATGGTTTTAATTTCATAAAAGTATTCATGGTTATGTCCCTATACAATGCAAGTTTTTTTTTCTCTAATGTGTTTAATAAAGTGGGAGATTAATAAATTTAATATATGCGACATTGTTTTCACTTCTATTTTGTCTCTACATACTAATTCTATGATATATTGTTGTTATAGGTTGTATTCAACCTCATAGATGTTTGATTGAAGAAAAGAAATACTGTTGACAATGTTAGATTGCCAAGAGAAGCATATGGAGAAATTACAGAGTGACACCAAAGTTTATTTTACAACAATTGATTATAATGGGAAATAAAATTGTTAGACTATTGAGAATGTGCATAACAACAACAATACATTTACACCAACATGTAAATCATTGGCAGCAATCTATTGGTCTAGCATTCTATCCATACAAGCAACAAATAATCATGTAAGAAACAAGAGACAAGAGAATAGATAGGGTACACTTGATATACGTGGTAAAACCACAAATGGGGAAACATCCACAGGAAGGCTTGGTCTTCTTTATTCTTTATAAACCTATAATCTTACAAGAGAGCTCCACCGAACATATGCTCCACAACTTTACAATAACATCACAATGCAGTCCACATGATATGCCCAAAGGCTCTCCCTTGCCTCTATTATATACCAAGAGGTATGGAAGAATAATATCCCAAAACATGTGATATAAATGATTTTCCACTTCTTTACATAATTAATGGTAATATGAGCATATTACTCCATAATGAATGTAGGATAACTTCTTTTACATAAGGTTAGAGTTATTTATTACTTCCAGATATGACATCATACTAGACATCGTTACACATTCTAATACTCCTTATTAATGATGACAATGAGAACAACACATAAATGAAGGAAGATGGAATTACATTTGCATTCCCCTTGATGAAAAATTCCCTCATTCCCAACAAACTATGAAGATACATTAACTTTGCATCCATCATGGATTTGGTAAAGATATCGGTTGTTTGTTTTTCTATGGGACAATACTCCAAACAAATAACACCATCTGCAACAAGGTATTGAATGTAATGAAAATCCAAGAATGTGTTTATCCTTGGAGTGATACATTGAATTGTACGTAAACTGAATTGCACTCTAATTATCACATCTTAATTCAGTAGGAGATATCTGTAAAACACCAAGCTTTGTCAAAACCTTCCAGATCCACATTGCTTCTTTAATTGCTTCCTTATATGCCTTGTAGTATGCTTCACAAGAAGAATGAGAAAGAGTTCTCAATTTATTACTAGACCATGAAATCAGACCTAAAACAAGTTGAAATATGTACCATGCAATAGAACTTCTATCTGAATCATCCCCTTCCTAATCATAATTTGTATAATGAAGAAGTGAAACTATAGCCCTGCTAGAATAGAAAACACCATAATGCATTCTCTGCAGTAAATATCTTAGATTCCTCTTTGTTTCTTTCCAATGAATTTCGTGAGGCTTTGCATAAACCTCAAAACCACATTGAATTCAAAATATAGATATGCCTATTGTGTGTCAAATATATCAAAACTCCCACAAGTTGATGATACAATGTGGCATCAATAAGAGGATTGTCACAATCAACAATTAACTTTACACCTGAATGGAATGACATAGGTGAAGGATTACAATCACTCATATGAAACTGAGCAAGTAAATATTCACATGCTTAGGCTAAGGAAACTATATACCATTATCCATATGCCAAATATGTAGACCCAAAAAATAATGCACTAGGCCTAAATTGGTCATTTAAAATCACATTTTTTATGGTTTTCTTTATTTCTAGTATAAGTGTAAGATAGATACTAGTAATAAGGATATCATCCATAAATTACTATGATGAGAACATCATCATCAATGTTATTCACATACAGATTTGGATAATATACACACCACTTAAAATGATTTGTCAAGAAATAAGCATCAATTATTTTCATACTAAGCGGGCCAGGTTCTTGTTTTAGACCATATAAACTTCTTGTTCAATTTGCATACTAAACTTGAAGTATCAACAAATACAACTAGGTGGTTGTTGCATATAAATGATTTCATGAAGATGAACATTAAAAAACAAACTCTTGACATCCATTTTGTGTATTTATCATTGATAAGACACAACAAGAGAAAGAATCGCTCTTATTGTGTTCATTGACCAACTGGAGCAAAAGTTTCAATATGATTAATACTTTATTATTGAGATAATCCTTTTGCTACTAACTAAGATTTATGATTTTCAATCTATCTATGTGCAATAATTTTTTTTATTATATATATCCACTTACATCGAACTAAATTATTTCTAGGAGGAAGAGGCATAAGACTCAATGGCTTTTCTTTAATTAAAGAGTCACATTTAGTTGTCATTGCTTTCTCCCATTCATGTTTATCTTTAGCTTGAGCATAGGTAGAGGGATCATCAGTGGCCAATACTTTAGTCATAAGATAAAAGTCATATCTTATTCGAGGAGTATTGGAAGGAATACCAATCTCAATACTTGCAGATTCAAGAATTTTTCAAGCCCAAATTGGAAGAGAAGTAGTGGTAGGAACCACATTAGTATCTTCAAAATATTAGGAGGATCATGTAAAGAATAAGATGAACTAGAATCAACAACAATAACACAAGGAGAAAAAGGAGCAATAGAGAAAGGAGTAATAAAAGCTGAAGGAAAATTCAAGGTAACATGAGGTTCAATAGACTCATGAGGAGGAGAGACTTCATTAAATTGAACATCTCTCCTAATGATAAAACCTTGGGTAGATGGATAAAAAAACATGTATGATTTAGATTCCACACAATAACTAATGAAAATACATTTGTAAGACTTGGGATCTAGCCTTTTCCATTTTTCATTTAGGATATGAGCCCAACATTCACTACCAAAAACCTTAAAGTTACTAATATCAAGTTTTCTTCCATTTAATTATTCTTCAGGAGTAACTTGCAAAACTACTTTTTGGAACTTTATTCAAGATATACTTAACACAACAAATAGTTTCATCCCAAAAAAATTACATAATCCTTTAGAATAAACCATATAGTTAGCCATCCAACTAAAGTTATGTCTTTCTTTCAACTACCCCATTTTTTATGAACCATATAAGGAATAAAATTTTGGGCTAAAAACCATGCTTAGATATATATACATTAAATTCATTTTAATGAATCCCCCCCCTTTAATTATCAGTTCTCAAATTCTTAATACTTATACCAAATCCTTTTTCAACCATGGATTTAAAAACATGAAATATACGAAAGGTTTCACTTTTATGCTTCAAAAAATAAACCCAAGATTTATGACTATAATCATTAATAAATGTAGGAAAATAGACTCCACAAGAAAAAGGAGTTTCAAGAGGACCAAAAATATCACTATGAATTAGTTGCAATGGTTCTTTATCACGCCAAGATTTACCTTTATCAAACATTTTCTTATGATATTTACAAAGAACACAACCTTCACAAACACCTTTAGTGGATGAAATTAAAGGTATGCCAATAACCATATTAGACATCATTTTCATTTTACCATAGTTCAAGTGACCTAATATTTCATGCCATAATTTACTTAGTTCATCAATAGTACAACATAGGAAGAAAAAGGTTTAATTTTTCTTGAATTGAAACATGCAAACTTATATATTCCATCATTATGATCAATAGGACCAAAAGATGCAATTTTAAAGTTTTGTTTGATATTTTTTAAAACATACTTATTAGGCTGAACTTCAAATTTATAATCTTTTTGACATGCATGATAAATAGAAAGCAAGTTCATGGGCATTCCTTGAACATGAAATACATCTTCCAAGGTACCATTAAGAACATTAACACTAGTAGATCCTAAAACTAAAACATGATTACCATCACTTATAGATACTTTCTATTGTGTGTTCTTTTTAGTATCATAAGTATTAAATAAAGAAGTTGTACTAGACATATGGTTAAAAGAACCATAATTAATTATCCATTCCAAATTAGAACATTACTTGGTTGATTAGAATAGGAACACAAGGACACCGATTGTTCTTTAGAATATTTGTTCTTTGCTTTCGCAAGTTAATGTCTCCATTTAGAGAAAATATTTTTAGGGCGGTTGGCTTTTCCATAATGTTTTCAAGGATTATACAAAGTTTTTTTTGTTAGAAAACATGTTAGAAAAATCACCATTAGAAGAAGTAGATCCTTGATTATGTAGTTGAGAAATTTTAAAATTCCTATCAGGATTCTTTTTACTATGTGCCATTAGAGCTTTATTATTACATAACTGATCACTAGCAATTATCTATCATGCACATTTATCAAACCTTTACAAAAATATTCAGAAATAGGTTTCAAAGTTCCTTTAGACATTTCAATTTCTCTATTCCTAGTTTGGATGAACATATCAAAACATGAAGGTAACTTTTTTCAACAATAAATATTGTAAGAGAATTATCATTCTTCTTGTAATCATTACCATGATGATTTGAATTTAACAAGAAATGAATCCTTTCTATTAAAATATTTAGGGTCTAACTCATATATTTTCTTTTCAAGATAGTAAGCAAAAACATCATCATTTTTACCAAATAAATATGTTAGGGTTTTCCATACCTCAATAGGACTATCCTTAGCCTCAATGTGTACCTATAAGCTATTTGAAATAGTTTGTCCAGTCATATTTATTGATCACAATGATCTTCCCATAATGTCAATCTTCTGCATCTCTTGGTTTCATTTGTTCACCTTTAACTAATCTCCATACGTTTTTACTCCTAAGTATGCCAATCATCTTTCTCTCCCAAGTTAGATAGTTAGATCCAACTAATGCAAGAATAGAAACTACTTATGAAGTCATAGTGTGACAAAATAATGAAACCCTCAAATGCAAAAATTGATTTGTTGCAAATAGAATAAAAGTGAGTAAAAACCAGAAATTTATCACTGAAATGGAATCCTAACAACTGCTAACATATATATTTGTAATATTGCAGCAAAGAACCAACAACACAAATTTGAAATCAGTGAAAAAACAACTGAAAAGCACGTATTCATGCTTTCGCAAAATCTAGGGTGCAAATTTCCTGAATTATTCATGCCTAATTAGACCATAGGGTGTGAATTTGTTGAAACTACCCCAGAACCTGCAAAATTTTGGAAAAGGATGAAACAATCGTCGTCTCGTACAAAAACTTGCAACAAAACACAACCAGATCCACAAACAAACCAAATATGCCACAAAAGAAATATATTATTGATAACAAGTTAGTATACAACCAATTGTAATTCAGATCTATAGAAATAATCAAGGGAAGTTGAAGAAAATCTACACATTTTTGAAAAATAATGATGAGGGTAGGGGTTTTAAAAAAAATTCAGAAACATGTATCAAAATTACTAAAACCATCACTTGGGTATGATATATCGGATGCCAAATGCACAAAATATAGAGGACCCAACTCTCAAAATATGAATATGTAACACATTTAAATGTTATAAATATTAACATTTAATACTAAGTAGGTTAATTAGGGAAATTAATTAATTACTCAAGAGGTGACTTGAAAAGTCACCCCCCTTACCACTTAGGGTATAAAATACCCGACACTAATTCTTAGAAAACATCTTACTTATCTATCATACATTACATTTTTACTTTCTACTTAGCCATTTATGGCTTTTCTATGTTACTTGTTCTGGTTATTCGATTATTGAGGAACTTTGTTCCTCCAGTGGTATCAGAGCTAGTTTGTGATCCGGGACTTTGGCCATATCATGAATTTTAATCATAATCCTAGGGAGTCCCTAAAATTATGTTCTTTGACCAAGTAAAAGAAGAAAATAAAGTTAAAAGAAAAAATAAAAAGGAAGAAGTAAAAAAAAGAGAGAAGAAGAAGGAAGATGGTGCCATAAGAAAAGGAAGGAAAAAGAATCAAAGAAGATATTAAAAGAGCAGAAATCAAGCCTTGGGATATATTAAAAAAATTCTGAATCGATGTTCATGTTTGTATATTTGTATAATATTTTATGGAATATATAAATCTAGGTATCATTCTAAAAGACTTTCTATCATTTCATATTATCAATGAAGGATAGCAGGTTGATGTATAACTTAATGGGTAGGACAAATGGATGATATTGGGAGGCCTTAAATAAACAATATACTTAAACAAATTGTCAACTTGGTGGTTCACTTTGCTAAGAAAAAAAGAATGTTAAATGCATAAAATAAGTTACCAGGCATATCCCAGACGTCATGCTTGTATTGTCTCAGCCTTGGATGCATGGTCTATCACACCTCTTCCACCTAGTTCACTATAAATCCAAATTTTGGACTAAGTGTCCTTATTACGAAATGGAATTCCAATATCTGACATCTTTTAAAAATTGCAATCGCTCATGTCCGATATGTAGCAAATATTTTACTATGGAAGATGATCCAAGCCACTCACATTTTCAATCATAGTTACGAACAGTTTTGGCCCAGCTAAAAATGTGTGAACTACCTAATAGTGTTCTACAACTCTAGTTCGACAATAAAAAACAAAGTAATGATTTTCAAAAAGAACAGATTACTACCTTAGAATTACGAATTCGATCATTGGAAGATAGCAAAGAAAAACTCATAAAAAATTTATCAGATAAGGATGAGAAAATATCACATCTGGAAGGTATCATTCAACAACTTGAAGACCAGATAAAAAAACTAAACAAAGTCGAAGAATGTCCGTATGGAAATAGTGTCAACTTAGAAGAGGAAATTAGTCGTCTAAACAAAGTCGTTGTGGACAAGGAAGATGAATTGGCGCAACTACATGAAAAGTTAGAAAATGAGGAAAAAGAGTTATATCATCGTCAGCAACAAAAATAAAAACTCCAACAACAATATGACAACAGTAATAAGACACATAAGTTGGAACTAACAAAAGTCAACAATGTGTTATCAAGAAATACCGAAGAGATTTTTCAATTACGAAATCATAACAAAACATTGATTACAAAGATTAAAAAACTGAAACATAGTAGTAAGAGGGAACACTTTGGCGAAGACCTCGAAGGAAGAACACTGGAAAAACTGAAAGAAAACTAGTGTCTAAATAATCATAATTAGGAACTAGAGAATCAAATCAAGAAGTTGAAATTGAAAAAAATTCGCAAGATGAAAGATTCATAATCATAACAATATACAGGAGAACCAAGAAGTGCATATCTAAGAAGATGCATCCAAAAATCAAATCAAGGAAGTGAAGGAAGTCCTCTCCATACTTCAAAAGAATGCAAAACAAAAAACACATACGCCTTACAGACGTCCTAATTATAATCGTCATTTTTACCAATGACAAGGTCAAAACAAGCACTCATAGAAGAATTATGTTGACAAGCAAAAATATCAACATGCTAAGCAACAATTGAAGCGACCTGTTCCAAAAAATGATCTGAGAGCTTCGATAAAAATAGATATAGGATGGACCACAACTGATACAATGCAACAATTATCCTTGCGAATCTGTAACTCGTATAGTCTCATTTCATCAAGTGTCACAATTACAAAAAGGAAAGGATCCGGAGACGACAGTTCAAGGGAATTCATACATTGTTATCGATACAGGATTTGAGGACAAAGCTTCCCTTAATGGGAAGGCAATATAACAAATTTAAATGTTATAAATATTAACATTTAATACTAAGTAGGTTAATTAGGGTGGTTAATTAATTACTCAAGAGATGACTTGAAAAGTCACCCCCCTTACCACTTAGGGTATAAAATACCCAACAGTAATTCTTGTAAAACATCTTACTTATCTATTATACATCACATTTTTACTTTCTACTTAGCCATTTATGGCTTTTCTATGTTACTTGTTCTGGTTATTCGATTATTGAGGAACTTTGTTCCTCCAGAAGAATCATTGCTTGTAAAAAAATCAAAGAATTATCGAAGAAGGTAGAGCATAACAATAGCTATGATACTATCTTAGAATATTGAGAATGTGCATAACATACAACAATACATTTACACTAACATGTACATCAATAGCAAATATCTACTACTCTAGCCGTTTATCCATACAAGCAACAAATAACCATGTAAGAAATAAGAGACAAGAGAATAGACAATATACACCAAATATATGTGGTAAAACCCTAAATGGGGAAACATCCACGGGAAGGCTTGGTCTTCTTTATTCTTTAGAAATATCCAATGTTACAAGAGATATCCACCCTACATCTACTCTAAAAATTTACAGTAACATCACAATGCATTCCACAAGATATGCCCAAAGGCTCTCCCTCACCTCTATTATATACCAAGAGGTATGGAGGAATAACATCACAAAATACATGTGGGATAAATGATTTTACACCTCTTTATATAAAGAATAGTAATACTAGCTTATTACTCCATGATGCATGTGGGATAACTTCTTTTACATAATATTAGAGTTATTTACAACTCCCAATGCTAGATAAGACATCATACTAGATGTCATTACACATGTAGTATTAAAATTACATGTTCCAACAAAATTTATATGGTCAAATGGAAATTTTAGTTCCATGCTAGACATTTGACAAAAATTCTCAATGAGGACTGGGGAAAATGTTATAAGTATCTAAGATGTTGAGCTAATGGCTTTAATTCCCACAATGGAGTATTATTAATGCCTATGGTTAGGTTATGGAAGTGAAGATAATATGAAATCCTATGATTCAGGGTTCCACTGTAGGAAATGACAACCTATAACAATGCTCTTAAGAGTGTATACTGTAACTCCAAGAAGGAAAATAATTGTCTAAGATTCAATGGAAATTTAGGTAGACATATAAGAAATTGTGAAAACATGGTATAAATACCCAAATCAATTGGTATAAAGTTGTTGGCAACTGAATTGACTTGACATTGAAACCCATGGGAAAGTTGTAGTACAATTCCGAGAAATTTGAAATTTGTTGGTTCAAACATTGGTGAATAAATCCACCCATGGATCGAAAATTATAAGAATGTCACTATGTTGAGAGTTGAGAAATTTGCTATTGATGTGGGTGGAGGTAAATAATCAACTTGAGTTCTTTAAGGAGAGTCTCAAAAAAATCTATGATGGAGTTGGTCACATTATGACTAGATTCATGATGTAATTGTAGGATGGTTCTATAAAATCATTTATGTCCGTGTTGACCCAAAGTTAGGGTCCAAGTTGAATGGAATAGGTACACATTGGATGGTTCAAAACATCATGGTTTAAACATGTTCCCTACAAAGAAATGCCTTCCAAACCTATAATTATATTTATCATAGATCAAATTTTAGATCAATGGTGGGAGTACATATTATAGTCGAATAGAACACCATTTAGTAAAGGTAGGGATCATGAAGCCTAGACACTTAGAACCTTCCAATTAGTGTGGATTTTAAAGTTGCAAGTTGTAAAGAAGGGGTATTATGTTCCATACCAATACCATAGCCATCCATGGAAATTGCTATCATAGGGTTTGGGCTTCTCATGCTATGTAACTACAAAATACCTAAAATTTTAGATCCATTGATAAAGGGCACACTTGGCAAATTCTAAGTGGTGCAATTTTTAAACTAGCACACTCAAGGAAAAGGGCCTTTCAAACCCATAACAATATTGATCGCTCATTGGTTTCGCAGTCAACAGTAAGGAAAAGACTCACCATATAAGCATTCAAGAATCAACATCTTGAAGATGTTAGGAAAAAGGGGGTGACATCATCCTAGCACCCAACGAATTTTTTCCATGTGGAGCGGGGCCTTTGCATAATATACAATTCTAAGGAAGAATAAAAAATGTCTTAGGTTCTTGTGCAAAGATTTGGTATGCATGGGTTACATATGGTCTTGAATTATGTAACATGGGCTAGCCTAAAGAGTACAAAGATGAGGCTATTCAAGTGGAATTGATCCATGATAATTAGAAGGTTGAAATAGGTGTTCATGCAAGCAATAAAAAGCCAAAACCTGATAGTCATGGAAATAATTTAGAAAGGAGAAAGAAGAGAATATATTGGTTAAAGGGGAATTTATTGTTAAAAAAAGCCTAGAATTGAAATTTTATTGACAAAGAACAATTTCTAGAAGATGGTATTGATGTATTTGTAACTTCAGAATGTATTCACTTATATATCTTATGTATTGTACCCAATGTTCCTATCAAAAAATATCAGTAATGTAATTGAGTAATGTCATACTCCGATGTTCCTATCGGGAAAATCATTAATGTAAACAAGTCATATAAAGTCATATAGGGTAACCCTCCTTATTGATTAAGGGTTAAATTCCCTTCAGTTGTGGGGAACTAGGGTTATTAGACTCTCCTAGAGAAGTTGTCCCTAGTGAGTTAATGTCAAGTTGGAAACTAATATAAATAGAGAGTGAGCCTCTCTATTTATCACACAGTCACTTACACTCAGTTGTAGCACATAAATGAGAGAGAGAAGAAGTTGGGACAAGAGAGAAAGAGACAACTACTATCGGGAGATCATCCTTGTATCTTTTGGTTTTACTTTTGTTTCTCATTCTATCTTTGAGGAAGTTGTGGGGTTTTATCCTTTATGGTTTCCCTAAGGAAAATATTCATGTTCATTGTCTCCTGTGATTGATTGTTGTGCTTGTTATTCTCTTAGTTAAGATCCTAAGATCATATTGTTGAAATAGATGAAAATCTAACATGGTATCAGAGCTAACCTGAGAAGAAGACACTGTGCAGCTACTGAAGCTAGGGATTCTCACTTTTTGGGTCTCTCTCCACAATCCATCAACAAAAGGAGGCTAGGTTGAACCTCCATTGAAAGACGCATCTTTCTGTAGAAGCAGAATCTGATTCTGAGCACTTTCAGTTTTTGACCTACCACTACATTGGGAAATTAGTGCTTTTCACTGAAGAGGAATTTTTTGAGTGAGCCTAGGATGGGATTACTCTCCTCCCCAAAATCAAAGTTTAGAGAAAAAAATCAAGGTTTTTGGTTGGGTAGAACTCTGGGAAAGTTAAACCCTAATCTACCCTAGAACCAGAAAACTAGCACTACAGAAGATCAACTCTAGATCTAGTTTTCAGCTTCTCAACCTGGTAAGATCTAAAACTTTTGTATTTAGATTTTAGGTTCTCTATTAATATGTCTCATCATGCCAAGATTGATAAAAATCTTGAGGGATCTGATAATTTCTGAGCCTAGAAGTATAGGATCTCCCTGGTCTTGGAAGAAAATGAATTGGACTCCTACATAAGTGGAGAGGTTCCAGTTCCAGAGGGAGATGAGGCTAAGGACTTACACAAAAAGAAATTGATCATGGAAAAAAGGATTATTGCTGATTTAATCAAGGATCACCTCATACCACAAGTGTCATCACTTAAGACACCTAAAGATATGTTTGATTCCCTGACCAAGTTATTTGAAGGGAAGAACATTAATCGAAAGATGACTCTAATAAATCAATTGAACAATGTAAAGATCCAGAATGCAGAGACAATACACTCATACTTCACAAGGGTCTCTCAGATCAAGGAACAGCTTGAAGCACTAGATGAAGAAGTAGAGAATGTAGAAATTGTGATGACCACCTTGAATGGTTTCCCTAGGTCATGGGACTCATGTATTCAATGGATTTGTGCCAAAAAGAAGCTAGTCAAATTCAGTAGACTGTGGGAGGAATGCTCACAAGAAGAATCTTGGATAGCAGCTTGAGAAGAAAATATGGGAAGTGAAGATCAAGCTCTCATAGTACACTCCAAGAGAAGCAGAACAAACTATCACAAAGGTAAGCCTCCTCACTAGAAAAGTAATCTTAGAAGATCTAACAAATATTTGTCTAAAATCAGATGCTATACATGTGACGAGAAAGGACACTATGCTAGAGAATGTCCTAGAAACAAAAATGGCTCTCACAAGAAGAAGGGAAGCAAGAAAAGACATCATGCTCACACTGTAGAGGATGATGAACCTCCCAGAAAGAAAGCCAAAGAAGAAAGTGAAGATTCTTCTAGTGAAGAAGAATATGTTCTGCTTTCTGCCCTCACAGGCACTATTACACATGGAAGCAATGATTGGCTCATTGATAGTGGGGCTTCCAAACATATGATAGGATTCAAATAATACTTTGTGAAACTATCTGAACATGAGTCACCTCACAAGGTGAAACTTGGAGATGACTACCAGTATCAAATAAAAGGTAGTGGTGAATCCTCCTATAAACTAGATTCTGGAAAGTCTATGAAGATGAAGGATGTCCTATTTGTACTTGGACTAAAGAATAACCTTCTCTCCATCTCTAGATTGGATGAAAAAGGCATGAGGTTTGCATTTATAGATGGCCAAGTCCTTATGTGGCCAAAAGGAAAGACTATAGATGATGCAATAGAGATTGAAGAACAAGAAGGAGGACTATACAAATTGAAGGGCCATCCAGAACAAGCCTTGGTCCATGACTGGGTAGAGCCAAATGAACTTTGGAATAGAATGCTTGCAGATGTGCACTATAGGGAACTACCACTTGCAAGCAAAGTTGTTGAAGGTATTCCATAAATAAAAACAAAACATGACGGTGTCTGCAAAGGATGTGCGAAAGGAAAGAACACAAAGAAGACATTTCCAAGTAGTGAGAGAAAGGAAAAAGGAATCTTGGAAATCATTCCTTCCGATGTATGCGGGCCAATATCATCCCGTTCATTAAGCGAGTATGTATACTATGTTTCTTTTATTGATGATTTTTCTAGAAATCCATGGATATACTTCTTGAAGAACAAAGATCAAGTATTCAGCAAGTTCAAAGATTCAAATCCATGATCGAGAACCACACAGAAAAGAAAATCAAGACCTTTCGATTAGATAATGGCAGAGAATTCACAACAAATGAATTCAAATAATTATGTAGAGATTCAGGGATTAAGAGGGAGTTGACCACTCATTATAATCCACAACAGAATGGGGTTGTAGAAAGGAAGAATAGAACGATCATGGAAGCCGCAAGGGAAATGCTTCATGATCAAGATCTTTGCATGCATCTATGGGCAGAAGCTGCCAGGACAGCTGTGTATGTAGAGAACCGTACTCCACATAGAGTACTCGAGAAAAAGACACCTGAAGAAGTATTCTATAGTAAGAAACCAGAGGTCAGCCATCTCAAAATATTCAACTGTCCAGTGTACATACACATTCCAAAAGAAAAGAGGACAAAGTTAGATCCTTCTGGAAAGAAGGGTATATTTGTGGGTTATAGTGAAAGGTCGAAAGCTTATAGAATATATTTCCCAAGATTCAAGAATATTGACATTAGTAGAGACATAACATTCGACTAAGATTCAGCTTACAACAAATCCAAAAAGATACCAATTGAAGACTCTGAAGAAACATAATTACCTAGAATCCCGAATACAACAATAAACGAAGCAAATACAAAAGAGGATTGAGAAATGGAAGAACCTCAGGAACCTGTAGATCCACCCCAGGAGAAGAATCCTTGCAAGAGGAAACCTGCATGAGTACGAGAGGCTATCCAAGGTGCAGAAAGATATTGGGCTCCATAAGAAATACATAGAGAAAGGAAGAGAACTAGGTCTTGCTTCAAATATGTAGCCCTATTATGTGACATCATTGATAAAGAACCTTCCACTATGAAGAAGCAGTAGAGAAGAAAGAATGGAAGGATGCTATGATTGAGGAGTACCAGTCAATAATGAAGAATGATGTCTGGAATGTTGTCCCTTGACCAGAGGGGAAGTCTGTTGTGACTTCCAAGTGGATCTACAAGATCAAGCATGTTGCATATGGTAGCATAGAGAAATATAAAGCAAGATTTGTGGCTCTTGGCTTCTCCTAAAAAGAAGGAATATATTATGAAGAAACGTTTGCACCTATATGCAGATACACTTCCATCAGATCGGTAATTTCTCTAGCTGTAGTAAGGAAATGGAAGATACACTAGATGGATGTCAATATTTCTTTCTTGAATGGTGTAGTGGAAGAGGAAGTGTATGTTGTTGATGTATTTGTAACTTTGAAATGTATTCATCTATGTATCTTATGTATTATAACCTGATGTTTATTCCAGGATGTATCTATTATGTAATTTAGTCATGTTGTCATGCCTCGATGTTTCGATCGGGAGGATCTATAATGTAAACAAGTCATGTCAAGTTATAGTAGGTAACCCTCCGATTGTATAAGGGTTAAAGTCCCCGCAGTTCCAAGGCACTAGGGTTATTAGACTCTCCTAGTAGAGTTCGGCCCTAGGAGGGTTTTAGTCATGTCAAGATTAGTATAAATAGAGAGCTAGGGTCTCTATTTAGTACACATCACTCACACACTCAAATGTAGCACATAGTCGAGGAAGGAGAAGACACTGGGGATAGACAAGAAGAATATTACTGCTGCCAGGAGTGCATCTTACTATTTTGGGGTTTTACATCTTGTGCTGATTCTATCTCTGAGGAAGTTGTGGGGTTTTCGCCATTTATGGCTTCCCCGATGAAAAACACTGTGTTCATTGTCTCTTGTGTTTGATTGCTGTACTTGTTGTTCTCTCAGTAAAGATCCTAACATAATGCTAGCTTGAATGTTGAAAAACTAACACGGTATCAGAGCTAACCTAAGAAGAAGACATTATGCGACCGCGGGAACTAGGGCTTCCTAGTTTGTGGGTCTTCCTCCACATATTTTCAGAAAAAGTAAGGTGGAATAAATCTCCTCCTTAGGGTGCATCTTTCTGTCGAAGCAGAATCCAATTCTGAGGTTTTTCAGTTTTGGACCTATCACTCCTGTCGGAAATTAGGGATTTTCACAAAAGAGAAATTTTTCAGTGAGCCCAGGCATGGATTGATCTCCTCCCCAAAATTGAAGTTAGGAAAAAATTTCAAGGCATTTGGGTGGACAGAACTCTAGAAAAGAAAATCCCTAATTTGCTCCTGAACTAACTCTGCAGGATTTCAGCTCAAGTTTCAGATCCGACATCTTGAACCTGGTAAGATCTAAAATCTTTTGTATTTCCATTTGAGGTTCTTAGTTAATATGTCTCATCATACCAATCTTGATGAAAAGCTTGAGGGAGATGATAACTTCCGAGCCTGGAAGTATAGGATCTCCTTGGTCCTGGAAGAAAATGAGTTAGACTCCTACATCCATGAGGGGGTTCCAGTTCCAGAGGGAGATGAGGCAAATTCCTTACATAAGAAGAAGATGGTTATGGAAAAGAGGATCATTGTTGATTATATCAAGGATCACCTTATCCCACAGGTGTTCTCTCTCAAGACACCTAAAGTTATGTTTGATTCCCTAACCAAATTGTTTGAAGGGAAGAACATAAACCAGAAGATGACCCTGAGAAACCAATTGAAGAATGTGAAGATTCAGAATGCAGAAACAATCCAGTTGTACTTCACAAGAGTTTCTCATATCAAAGAGAAACTAGAAGTAGTTGATGAAGAAGTGGAAAATGTAAAGATTGTGATGACTACCTTGAATGGCCTTCCTAGGTCATGGGATTCTTTCATCCAAGGAATCTATGCTAGAAAGAAGTTAGTCAAGTTTAGTAGACTATGGGAAGAGTGCTCTCAAGAAGAAGCTCATATAGCAGTTTGAGAAAAGAAGATGGGAAGTGAAGACCAAGCTCTCATGGTACACTCCAAGTCTCACTCCAAGTCAAACAAAAGAAGACCTCATAGCTCCAGAGGTAAGCACTCTCACAAAAATAACACTAGAAAAGATTTATCTAGGATCATATGCTATACATGTGATGAAGTAGGACATTATGCAAGGAATTGTCCTAAGAAATAGAAGATAATGAAGAGGAGCAACAAAAGAAGAAATCATGCTCATGCTACAGAGGATGATGAACCATCTAGTAAGAGATCCAGATATGAAAGTGAAGATTCTTCAAGCGAGGATGAATATGTTCTAATCTCCGCTCTCATAGGTAACATTACTCATGGAAATGATGATTGGCTTATAGACAGTGGGGCTTCCAAACATATGACTGGATTCAAGGAATCATTTGTGAGACTGTCAGAACATGAATCACCTCACAAGGTAAAGCTATGAGATGACTACCAATATCCAATAAAAGGTAGTGGGGAATCTTCCTATAAATTAGACTCTGGAAAGTCTCTAACAATGAAAGAAGTATCGTTTGTGCCAGGACTGAAGAAGAACCTTCTCTCCATATCAGCATTAGATGCAAAAGGAATGAGAGTTGCATTCATAGATGGTCAAGTCATCATGTGGCCAAAAGGAAAGACTATCAATGATGCGGTAGTGATTGGAGAACAAGAAGGACGATTATACAAATTGAAGGTCCATCCAAAACAAGCCTTGGTCCATGACACAGTAGAGCCAAGTGAACTTTGGCATAGAGGGCTTGCACATGTGCATTATAGAGCACTACCTATTGCAAGCAAAGTTGTCGAAGGTCTTCCAGAAATCCAAGCAAAACATGATGTGGTCTGCAAAGGGTGTGTGGAAGGAAAGAATACAAAGAAGACATTTTTAAGTAGTGAAAGCAAAGCAAAAGGGATCTTGGAAATCATCCACTCCGATGTATGCGGTCCTATGTCATCAAACTCTCTAAGCGGGTATGAATATTATGTTTCTTTTATTGATGACTTTTCTAGGAAGACATGGGTTTAATTCAAGAAGAAAAAAAACGAAGTATTCAGTAAGTTTGAGGAATTCAAAGCCTTGATCGAGAATCATACTGAAAAGAAGATCAAGACCATTCAATCCGATAATGGCAGAGAATTCACTTCAAATGAATTCAAAGAGCTATGCAACGAATCAGGGATTAAGAGGGAGTTGTCCACTCCTTATAATCTACAACAAAATGGGATTGCGGAATGGAAGAACAGAACTATCATGGAAGCTACAAAAGCAATGCTTCATGATCAAGACCTTCCTATGCATATTTGGGTGGAAGCTGGTAGAACAATGGTGTATGTACAGAACCGTACTCCAGATAGAGTACTTGAGAACAAGACTCCTAAAGAAGTCTTCTCCAGCAAGAAACTAGAAGTTAGCCATCTCAGAATATCCAGCTGTCCTTTGTACATCCACATTCCAAAAGATAAAAGGAATAAATTAGATCCTTTAGGAAAGAAGGGTATATTTGTGGGATACTCTAAAAGCTCGAAGGCTTATAGAATATATTTCCCAGGATACAAGAAGATTGACATCAGCAGGGATGTGACATTTGATGAAGACACAGCTTACAAAAAATCCGGAAAGAGACCTACTGAAGAACCTGAAGAAGCAGAAGCACCCAGAATTCATGATACAACCATGAATGAAGAAACTCAAGAAGAAGATCGAGAATTTGAAGAACCACAAAGACCTGTAGATACACCTTTGGAGAAGAATCCTCATAAGAGGAAACCTGCTTGTGTACGAGAAATTATCCACGGTGCAAAAAGATATGGGGTTCTAGAAGAGAATCACAAAGAAAGAAAGAAGACCAGATCTTGTCCCGAGTATGTAGCTTTACTATGTGATTTCATTGATAAAGAACCTTCCAGTTATGAAGAAGTGGCAGAATGAAAAGAATGGAAGGATCCTATGATCAAAGAGTACCAATCGATCATGAAGAATGATGTTTGGGACGTTGTCCCAAGACCAGATAGGAAGTCAGTTGTAACTTCCAAATGGATCTAGAAGATCAAACATGCTGCAGATGGTAGCATTGAAAAATACAAGACAAGAATTGTAGCTCGGGGTTTCTCTCAAAAGGAAGGAATAGAATATGAAGAAACCTTTTCACATGTAGCTAGATACACTTCCATCAGATCAGTACTTGCTCTGGCTGCAGTGATGAAATAGAAGATACACCAGATGGATGTCAAGACTACTTTCTTGAATGTTGTAGTGGAAGAGGAAGTGTATGTAGAACAGCCACTCGATTTTGAGACACATGAGAGGGAGTCTCATGTGTGAAGATTAAAGAAATCCCTGTACGGTTTGAAACAAGCACCCAGGACCTGGTATGGCAAGATTGACATCTTTCTATCCAGTTTGGGCTTTACCAAGAGTAAAGTAGATTCCAACCTTTACTACAAGGTTGAAGATGGCAACCTAGTGATGCTTCTACTATATGTAGATGATCTATTTATGACAGGTATGGATGGGTTAATTACTAATACTAAGAGAAATGTTGCTGCCAAGTTTGAGATGAAGGACTTGGGTATGATGCATTATTTTCTAGGTATGGAGGTGTGGCAGAGTGCGGATGGAATCTTCCTTGGAAAAGGGAAGTATGTAGTGGAGATCCTGAAGAGGTTTGGGTTGATGGACCGCAAGACTATGGCCACACCTATGGCATCGAACTTGAAGCTATTGAGCGATGCTTCATCAGAGTCGGTTGATGCTACGATGTATCATTAGATGATTGGGTCATTGATGTACCTGATGAACACGAGACCAGACATTTGCTTTGTTGTGAACACCTTGAGCCAATTCTTGACAGATCTGAGAAATGTTCACTTGATTGCTGCAAAGCATATTCTAAGGTACCTGAGGGTACAGTTGATTATGGGCTCAAGTATGATGCGAATCAAAAGATTAACCTAGAGGGTTATGTTGATTCATATTGGGCAGGAAGTTCCATCGCTAGGAAGAGCACTTCAGGGTGTTGCTTCAGTATGGGATCAGGTGTAATCTCTTGGTTTAGCAGGAAACAATCCTATGTGGCACTAAGTACAGCTGAAGCAGTGTATGTCGTAGCTTGTTCAGCTAGTTGTGAGGCAGTATGGTTGTGGAAGTTACTGTCTGATTTATTTGATCTCCAGATGGATGCTACTTGTATACATTGTGACAACCAAAGTTGCGTGAATTTGTCAAATAATCCAGTGTTCCATGACAAGTCGAAGAATATCTAGATCAAATATCACTATATCAGGGATATGGTGTAGAGGGGAGTAGTGAAGCTCCAGTATGTTGTGATGGAGGAATATATAGCTGATGTGTTGACGAAGCCATTAGCCAGAGTGAAGTTCGAGTACTTCAGGGAGAAGCTTGGTGTTCTCCAGATCGATTTTTCCTCTAAGGGAAAGTGATGAGTACCAAAGCCATTCTAACGAGTAGGTCAGATGTAAGGGTTGAGCCATTATGTCATGGTGAGAGGATTCAGTTCCTTCCATGTCAGATATGAGTGCTAAGATCCAAAGCCATTATGACAAGTAGGTCAGATGTAAGGGCTGAGCCATTCTGTCATGGTGAGAGGATTTGGTTCCTTCCATGTCACATATGAGTGTTGAGATTCATAGCCATTATGATGAGTAGGTCAGATGTAAGGGCTGAGCCATTCTATCATGGTGAGAGGATTCAGTTCCTTCCATGTCAGATATGAGTGCTGGCCACTCTGTCGAGTAGGATAGATGTAAGGGAAACTACCACTCTCCGGGAGAGTGGAGGCACCTAGTCTGTTACCAGGTAGCTTAGTCTGGGACTGGGGGCTGTTGCTGCCTTTCACACACCTGGGCCACATGGAAGAAATATTCAAGCCACTCGGTGTGTCCTTGGGGGTAAGTCTCGAGTCAAGGCTGTCACCTTGTTCTTGACTCCTCTGTTTAGGCTCAACTCCTAATGAAGCCAAGGGGGGTAGACCCTTTTGGGCTTCAATCTACTAATGCAAATCAAACCTTAAGTTAATATCAATCCGGGTTGGTAGACTTAGAGGCATATCCAAGTATTAGGACTCGAAGCTAGACTTGTTTGGTAATCTAGTTATCTATAAAATAAGCTTATTAAAAGATCAAGTTACTGTGATCTGAAAACACAAAAATTCCCTTATAGGAATAGCTTCATCTGATATTTCATTTACACAGCAATTTTATGTGAAAACAATTTATATATGAAAGCTTCTGAGGTAATAAAAACGAATTAAGCCTAACCCTAAACTATGAACTACGAGATTCTGTCTATTATCCCAGCACTGAATAAAACAACCAATCATCAATTTCCCTTACAGGAAAGCATTCATAATGTATAATTATTCTTAACACTTCATCATTGAATAAGCAAGCGATGTATAGTATAATGAGATCGTAGTCTGAACCACTCCTTCAATATATAACCAATAAAATGACAGAGCTTATAAAAATGAAAGTGATGTACAACATAATGGGATCGTAGTCTAAACCATTCTCCATCATATAACCAATGAAATGACAAAGCTTTATAAAATTGATTGAAAGCAATTTAACTAATTCTTCAATAAGAAAATCGATTCTACAGGAACTGAAACATACCATTAACACAATCCAAATTGTATTACAATCCAAATCGCATTCACTGGCAATAAAAGGGGTGTGCAGACTCGATAGAGGGGGCCCTCCAATGCCTCGTTCACACACATAGAAAGACAATCACAGAGCTTGAATTTTAAGTATATTCACCATGAAATTGATTATACATAATAATAGAACAACGCAGTCCAAAACAGCCTGCGTTTTCAGTCAAATCGTGATGTTCTTTGTCCTCTGTCTTATGGAGTATTTATACAAACTCAAAAGAAAACTAGAAATGCTATTAATATGGAAACTAATTAGTGTCATCCAGCCCTCGGGATCCTCTATCATATCTGTGAAGATCAACAAAATCAGAACTGCCCTGCTTTTGTGCTGAGTGGTGGCATAGGTGGTCGTCCTTGACCGACTTTGACTGGACACCTGTGATGGCCACATCATTTATCCATTGGAAGTTTATCCATCCTTGGACACTGAGGATGTTTTCTCCATCTTTCAGTTCACGCCCAGCTGGCCTGCAAATATTCAACCTTGGAGACATTACGGAAAGTTAGCACATCCTTAATCCTGAATAAAAACCTTAGTTTAAATGCTTTAAAAATCTCAAAATTCAATTTGTTAAAAATCAATGACATTTATACCTTTTTACCAAAGTTTGTGGGTGAATTTAAAGCTTTATAACTCAGTGTGAAGGTTTTATGGAGGAAAATGGAAGATATCTAGGTGACAAAAAGAGGTCAAAATGGTGCCCAATAGACCCTATTAAGTTACTAAGGATAACTACTTAGTATGGTGATGTTAAATTGAATGAGTTGTTTAGGAGTTTGAAATTTAGCTATAGACAATCAAAGATGAAAAGATACAAAAATGAACACATGCAAGCACAATGCTGAGACACAATATATATATAAAGCAAGAAAATAACCAGTGCCTTAGAATGGAGTCAAAAAATAAAATCAATTTACTTGCATCTGCTTGGAGTGAATGTTTTGCAATTGCCTCTTGGTACGTTTTAAGTTAAATTTGATGTGTGAGTTGATTAAAATTAGGTGAAGGGGTGGACTCCAGATATACCCGAGAGTACTTGGAGTATGTCCAAAACTAAACCTTCATGGCTACCCACAAGGAATATGTGGGCTGAATGGAGTCTCTGGGGCTATTGTTCATAACACACCCCTGAGGGTGTGGCAGAGATCGGCGCCCCGAGGTCACTTTTCAGAATTTCCCACTTCCTTTGGGTATTTTGCCACCATGATGGTTCGATCTAGGTGTTGGATTTTCACCTGATGGTTTTTCAATTTGGGAGAGTGAATGCTAATTATACTAGTCACTCAAGTGCTTTTGATACAGCTTGACCAATCGGACAAACTGCAGCCAAGTGCAGAGCATACACATCGGAGTCTTGTCAATTTTAATAAATTTTAAAATTGGGTGTTCTTGTTAAAAAGAAAACCCTCCAGGAACCTCTTTCGATCCAAGTGGATATCAATCGGGGAATCAAAAAGGGGTTAATTTTATAATATCTAAAGAAACAAATGATAGAAAAGAAAACAGATACACAATTCCGGTTTTCTAATTAGTCCTACCACGCATCTCTTTCCCCTTTCGGGTCAATTGGGAAGTCGTGGGGGAAGTATTAAGATTACTTTGAAATATCAAATATGGAAAATGAAATTGATAATGAATCCAAGTATACTATCCTGTAGATTAGAGCTACCCTAGTTTGAAAAGAAATGAGCAAAAGGTAAAAAATTGACATCGATGCAAATCCCCCCAGGGGGGATGGTGAATAGGCTCAAAAGAGCCTATTTGAAAGGACCTTTTATTTTTATTAGCAACAATTTAAAATATCAAAAAATTAAAATTGATGCACTTTGGTCCTTGTTATCTGGGATCCAAAGGATTACAACAAGCTTGTAACAAGCTAGAATTAAACAAGGTGGTGGGGGAAGCTTCCGAGAAGTTCCGATTCGTCCAAGAGTTGGAAATTTGGAAGAGTGTCCTCATCTTTTTTGTTGGACATGCTAAAAAACAGCGAGCAATCATAATCAAATATGCCCAAACACACTTTGAAAGTGTTTTGGGTTAATACACTGGTTATCAAAAAAAAACTTCAGTAGAATTTTGTTAAATTGGGGTAATCTAGTTATGCGAAAAGGAACCAAGGAAGGAAAGATTTCCTTGGGATATTGGCTTTCTGTTTGGGCAGCCAATAATATGTGCACTTTATTGCAGAATATGAATCTTTTAAAGAACGAAAAAGAAACTACCTTATGAGCAACTTTTAGATCTATGACTTAGCTACTTGCAAAAAGGGCAATTCCTACACCTAGATCTATCTTTATGAAATGATATTATTTATGAAATTGCAGATATAAGAAGCAATACTCTTATGAAATAGATCTAATAACATATATTCAATTCCTAGAACTAGATCTGATCATAAGAGGGAGAGACAGGTAATCGAAAAGATTGAAGTTTTTAAGAAATGAGAAGAAGAGGAGAGAAGGTTGGCTCGTTGCTTGAATGGAGCAAGCTGAAAGTAGGCCATTTTGTGGAGCGCTGAGGGACAGAGTCTTGAGCTTATTGGATAAGGAATGACATCAATCTTGATCCACACCTTCATCCAATCAGGAACCTGCAACTAGACAACACAAGCCTACACAACACCTCGTGAGATCTGGATATAGATGTATAAAGCAACAAAAATGAAAGATCATGCAAAATAATCTTATTTAAGCATATAACTGAAATTTTTGAGCATACATTATCTGGATAAACAAGATCAAGCAATTGTTAGGGTACACAGGGTACTCCCGAAGGACTGAACACCAAGAAAAACTGCTTCACACAAACATATCATAGATCAATACACCAATGTTTGTCATGTGGTTAAAACCCTCGAGAGGGAAAGAATCCATGGCTCCATCCAAATAGCTACTTGGAGCAATTCATTATGCAAAAGAAAGAAATTTAAATGAGCTTCTCATAATCGATCAATTAGCCAAGGACCCTCTATGCTCTTTAAATAGAGATCATAGACCAATCGGGTGTTAAGCCATGGATCAATGGTAGGTATGATATAAGAGAAGTTGAACCGTTGGATCACTCTATTTCTATTACATATCGTGACCATCGGATTAGAATATTTAAAAATGCATACTAATGCATACTAAAGAAACACACTTTTTGTCACGTCCCCGACCCTTCGACCGACGAAGAGGATGCGACTAACACCACAAACAACTGGGAAAACAGCCCCATGAACATGAATAGGGATAAATGCTGATATTAAAATCTTAAACATAATACATAACAGGATGCGTAATCCATCGTACAAAGATGCATAATTCCTCAACATTCAGCGGAAGCAAACATATACCTTTCAGCATGTAACATGTTCATCATAGTTCATGAAACAATAGATTAAATTGCAGAGATGAAATAGTCAGCAGTACTTATCTTTTTAATGAAGAACTTGCCCTGCAACCAGCTATGTCGCTGCAACGTTCCACCCAACCATAGGCCAGCGTGCTCATCAATCTCTCAGCAACAATGCCACCCCCGAGCTGGGCATGATTCCTCAAGGAATAAGGGTCAATGCAGGCTTACACATAGCCAAGGTTTTCCAACACACAGCCAAACCCACACCATAGGGTTCACCAGGTTTTCAAGGAGCTAGGATAGGCTAAATTCCAAGCTGGTGGCCTCAACACCAGTCTTCTCATGCATCTCCAACCTCTAATCCCACTCACAACAGTCCGAAGACCACCCATTGCATACCGCAACAAAACAACCCACTCACGGCTCTGTGATGAAGGAAAAGACAACCGAGGACAGTCCCAAATAAAAGGTGAGACACAGCTCAAGTCCACAAGACAACTCAGAGTTGTTCTTGGCCCTAGTGTGGCCAAAACAACTCAACAGCAACCCAAAACCAGGGTGCATCAACAGCCACAAACTCAAACACAGACCACAGCAGAAAACAACTCACTATGAATACACAGTGGCCCAAAACGTAATTGGACACTACAGCCAACAAAAACGTGGGGAAGATGACAGCTCCCGTCCCACAATGAAATAGCGGAAAAAATTACACAGTTCGACAATGGAGAGAAATCAGAATCTCAGCATGGACAGAAGGAAAACACAAACGCACCACAGTAAATAGCATACATGACCACAATAAACAAGGAGACATATACATACCACCGAAACCGGTATGGAACACACAGGCACACAGCCCCGAGCGTGAATGGCTCCTACACCGAAAAATCCTGAGTGACAGCCATGATTTCACCCGCTCCCTACATGAGAAAAACCAACATAGAATTCCTATGCATGAGGAAAAACAAAACTTCTCCATGCGTGAGGATGGAATTCCCCAGACCACCATCATGAAGGTGAATACCAGGCCAACTACCTGCGCATGAGGAGAAGGGAGTGACCGTCCCTGTGTGAGAGTGAACCGACCATCTAGAGAATGGGAGAATGAATCATTTCTTTTGCCCCATGCGAGTGAAGAGGAGAGGCTGCTGGTGGAGTGGGCACATGGGCAAGGATGGACAGTCCCGCCACACCCACCACCACTCAGGAATAACTGCCCCAACTAACAAAAACAAGACATTAAAGAGGTTGGATGAGACAAGGGAAGATGGAAAATCAAACAAGGTGGTAACACATGGGTTTCCCCGCCATAGACCAAGGTTTGACATCCCCCACCCTTATCCTTTGGAATCATGCTCTTTTCATTCTTAACGTTGCACTGCTATAGCTGTTTGTGGGTTTATTTTTAATTGATGTGCGTATTTACATGATGCCAAACCATAATGTGCCGGATAGCATGATATACCATTGGCAACTACCCCTATTACCGAAACATACACAATCGAATCGATGGTGGGGCTTTTGCCTTTAGCTCCTCACCATGATTAATTACATTATATACATCATGCAAACGGGGTCAAAACCAGGTTGTTACATTCCCCTCCCCCTTGGAATAACACTGTCCTCGATGTTCCATTACATAAGAATACATATACAATACATATACAATTGCACATCAAAATTTCAAAATTTTGCAGATCTGTCCCACGTTCAATTATTTACTTTGAACGTTCAAGACCAAGCCCCCTTGGCTTCCATGAACTTCTCCTACTGGTTCTCATCCCTTAGCTTATCCCGGAGTCTAGGAAATTTGCGGCTATTGCCCTCATCATGTTCCCTCATTGGGCAGTCCCGGCATAAATGATGTCCTCCCCATTCCCAGCATTTCATTGGCTGCTTCATCTTTACCTGCTCAATTTCCTTTGAGCCTTCATGCCTGGACCATTTCATAATGGGTCACTTGGACAAATGTCCCATCACTGATCCACCTTCCTTTCCTTTGCCAATTGCTCCTAGAAGGATTTTCACCTCCCTTTGCAAACCAATAGAGTCTTGCAAAATATGGTGGTTCATTTCATTCTGCCTTTTCTGTATCTTGAGCATCTCCCCAATATTTTCTTGGGTTTTGGAAATCATTTGAAGGAGACTTCTAGCCAAGTCCAGCAACTTTTGATCTGCTGTCATAATCAATGTGCACCATCAGGTTTCACTTTTCTCACCTGTGAAATGCACCATTGAAATTCTGTCAGACCAAGCATAATATAGACATTAAAATTAGTCAGTTAATTACCCAATTGGCATGACAGTCCAAGTCTCATCAAGGAGACTTTCATATTTTTCATGCCTTCCCAACAGGCACATGAGCTCATTCATGTCCATTCTTGGGTAGGGAATTAACTATTCCAACATTCACAATTTACTTTAAGCAAATACACACATTCCATTTTCAGTCATACATGCATTCAACAATCTTTTGTTCTCACAATGCATAAATATATATATATGTATAATCAAAAGGAAAGAGAGAGCAGTAAGATTTTTTTCCCCTCTTTGTTTCGTTCAATCCTGGAACCCACACCACCACTGTGGCTTTTCATGCTCTCAGCCTCTTTCACTTCACCGTGAATGCTGGATCAATCCCTCTTGGTCATGACACTTAGTGTCTCTGGTCTATTCCCGACCTCTAAACCATGGAGTCTCTCCACATGGTTTGTCTCAACTGCTAGGAACTTCACGGTCTCACTAGCACCTCTTTCATTGCTGCTCATTCCGAGCTTTCCAAGTCAGTCACATGTCCACATGCACCCCTAGGATGCTCTCATAGTCCTCGCTCCCAGTGATACCTATATCCAAACATTGAATAAATTCACATGTTTAGTTTATTCTCATCGGTTTTATCTCTAGAACAAGAGCTTAAAACATCATAACCAAATCATATACACATGCACATTTATAAGCAAAATAATCCAATACTTATCTGTATTGTGCGTTTCCTCGTTGGTCCACAGGATCCTGCTTCACTTTGCAAGCCTTGGGATCACCTATGGACTTGGATGTTAGGTCAGCACGTAGGCTACTTCACAACATCCTTTTATATATATCAGGCACAGTCAAGCCAACACAGTTGGGTTTATCAAGCCATGAAGGAGTTGGGAAAGGCTAAATGCTAAACTGGTGAGCTCATTGCAGAGCTAGGAACACCTACACCAAAACTAGCCTGACTTCTAAGACACATGCACACACCCGACACAAGGAATCATTCCCTTCTCTGCTACACAGTCCCTCAAGCCCTGCATTCCCTTCCAGTGCTATTCAGGGGTTGTGGAGAAGAAATCCAGCCCTCTAGCTCTGTCTGTATGGTTTCCAATCACCAGGTTTATTAAGCAAACCAAGCCCCCATCCCTACTCCCTTTTTACATTTCATATCCACACATGTCTTACCGACATAATCTATACCATCTCACTCATGTTGCTTTCCAAACATGCAGTGTAGATGAGACATTTCCAGAATGTCCAATGGAGTTTCACCCGAAACCTATTTCCAAGATAAGGGAAAACCTTCCCATGAAGTTTGGCTCCTGCAGGCCATCACACATGATCTTCCTATAGTGTGTAGCCCTAGCACATTTATCAAATAGCCAAACAGTCAATCATTATCTGATAATACAATCCAAATTGATTGTTACATAACCAAGCAATTACATTAGTAATTAAATTCAATAAGAATTTGCAACTCTGTCTACTACAAAAATTGATTTGCTTCTAACATAATACGAATGCCCACTTACAATGCGTCCTCCTGACACAATCTTAGGCAAACCAATAGTGATTAGTAGTCATCAGCAATTTCTTAAATCCAAAATTCACAATTCAAATTTAACAACCAATTATGCATACCAACTATTTTCACAACCATGAGACTCTTCTCATAAGGTTTGGCTTTTTCACATGGTAGATTCTGGCATTGGTCAGGGTCTTACCTCTCACTGCCATGCTTGAAATAATCTACCTGAAACCTGAGCTTCAATCAACCAAACACAATCTTATGCAAGCCAATAGTGACTAGTAGTTGTCAGCAATTTCTTAAATCCGAAATTCACAATTCGAATTTAACAACCTATTATGCATACCAACTATTTTTTTACAACCATGAGACTCTTCTCATGAGGTTTGGCTCTTTCACATGGTAAATTCTGGCATTGGTCAGGGTCTTACCTCTCACTGCCATGCTCGAAATAATCTACCTGAAACCTGATCTTCAATCAACCAAACACTTGGTAAGTCTGGATGCATATAACCTTTTCACTGCTACAACCATCACTGAAGCATTTTTAGAATTTATAAAATTCAAATACTTCCAGCTGTTAATCACATCAATATTACCAAACTCATTTACTTCACGCAATCATTATAAAACTAACATTGCAAGGCATAGTCACATCATTCATGCAATTAAATGAAATGTTTAGATACTCCTTACTTCACAAGCGTATCATTTGTACCACCTTGCTCTTCGATAGAGCATTTCCGGCAGCCAAATTGTCATGACTATCCTCTTTATGCACTTACTATCCTGCATTCATAATAGCCTTTGAAACAGTTCTAGAATTGTCATCAATTCATCATTTCAGCCATTAGTTATTCATAATATCACATGCACTCATCTCAATGCATTCATGCAATACATCACAACATTTGCACCTATACTTATGCAATCAGTCACTCACACCCTTCATATGCATACATTCAATGCATGACTACAAGATTCATAAAATCTTTTAATCCATATCCATTCAATGCTACCTTGCATGAATTCAGGAATATTATGCATTCAACATACCATGCATGGCCTAACCATGTCTACTTCATATAGGATGCATTACTACAATCAAGATCATTAGTACTTACTTTCCTTGGGCTACTAAGCTCAATCAATATATACAGGCATGACACCTTTCTCTATGAATGCAGTATAAAATTCAAATATCCACATGGTATGAGGTCTCTTACCTTTACCACTCCATGGAATTTGTCATAATTAAACCATTACCTGCATGGGTCCTACTTACACCCTTGACATGACCAATTTGGTTGGTCCTATGCAGGAGATTGCAGAATTTTCTCACCAACTTTTTATCCTGGACTTGTTGCTTTATCCCTTTGTCCATAGGGTTTCTAGTCACATTCATCAGCATTAGCAACATATTCAGCTAGGTCCATGTCGTCGTTGGCTTTTCCACTAATGCCAACACCAATGCAATGATTATCATTAGTGGCTCATTATAAATGTATAATCCTCAATATCCTACGTATGCAAGCATATCCACATACATTTCATGCATAAGACTTAGGAAATGTAGTTATAATCAGCAAGATAGGGTTTAAGGAAAACTTCCATTTTCAAGTCCCACGTCCTCGCATGGAACTCCTCTTCCACACCACAACTGGTTAGCCTTCATAGTCCTTGCTACCTCTGGGCATGCAATTTTCTAGATTTGTCCATTTGATAGCAGCGGCTGTCATTAGCACTTTGCTGCTCCATGCTCAGATTCTAGTAACCTTCCCTTGTTCCCTACTGGATAAACTTTCCAATGCCTATCCACATGCTTCATTCTGACTTCGGGTGTGAAAACCACACCACTTCTAAAAATGAAGATTTTTACCAAATGTATTTTGGTCTGAAATGCAAACTTTAGCCACCCAAAATTCTCTTCCTTTTCAGCCCTGTAACCCACTGACAGTCTGCTGAAATTCCCACTGAAAACAGTCAAAATCCACTGAAAAATCCCATTTGAAAATCTCAAAATTCCCTCTGTAGAATCGGCTCTCATTTCGATTATCGGTCTGATGTTCGGGCAGTCGAAACAGCTAGTTTCTCTGCTGTTCATCGGCAATCCGAACCACAATCCTTTCCACTGAATAGGCGACCGGAACCACTATCCATCGGATGGATAGTTCCTTATGCATCCGCAACGTCGGGTGATAAACCGACTATGGATTCCGCGGCTAAACCACTCATCGACGGTTGAAACAACTAAATTTTTCTGACGTTTCGGGTCGATCCTCCTATGGCTTCCAACGTATCGGCAAACTGATCCTCTAATTTCTTCCGATGTGTCGACAGTCCAATCCTCTAAATTTTTCTGATGTTTTCTGTACTTAGAAAAATTTGAAATTTTTTCTTCTTCCTTCTGCCGCCACACCGGCTGCTCAAACAACTATCCTTCACCGACGTTTCGGCTATCTTCAAAAGATCTCTGCCGAAACTGTGGCTCTGCCTTCAACTAATTTCCAATGAAACCTTCTCTTTCTCTTCTACCGCTACATCGACAACCTCATATTCTATTTTTCTCCGATGCTTGCTGCCGCATCGACTACTCAAACAGCTAGCTTTCGCTGATTGTTTCCATACTTAGACAAAATTTTCAACTTTTCAAAATTTCCTTCTCATCGGCGATCAGATCCACTATCCCTCGGAAGGATAGTCCTTTATACATCCACAACGATGAACATTCAATCCATTCACTTCATCCGACGTAACTCATCGACTGTCGGAATCTCTATCCACTAATCGTTGCCGATGGCCGATGATTCTGGGACTTAGAAAAATTTTCAAAATTTTTCCTTTTTTCCTTCTTCTTCGCAGCTTGATCGACTCCATTATATTATTTTCATCGATGAATTAGTTTCATCAACAGCCGCAACGGTGGCCCATCATCTTCGATTTTCTCTCGATCAGTGGCCCAATATGCTGAAGCATAACCTGATCGGTATCGGCAGTCTTTTCTCATCGGCAGGCTAGTGCTTTTGGCTTCCACAAAGGTGGATGCACAAACAACTTTCTGCTTCCGATGGCCTATGTTTTCACTACTTAGAAAAATCTTAAAATTTTAAAAATTATTTCTTTACGGCATTGGCGGTCAGAGGCCTTACCCGTCGGACGCGTAGTTGTCTATCCATCCGCAATGGCGGATTCTTGATCAACTATTTCCTTCTGACGGACTCTGAACACTTAGAAAATTTCCACAATTTCCCTTCCAAACGTCCTCCATCGGATATAATTCTGTCTAGCTATTCCGCTACATTGGAAGTCCGTTCCACTAAGTGTTCCGATGAACCAACTGTTCAAACACTTAGGCAAATTTGTGGAAGTTTTCTGTCATCCATTTCTGATCTCTGCTGGGCAGAAAGAAATCCTGCCTCTGTCACTACATCTTGGTGGTCCATTCAGGCCCATGCTGCAACATGAGCTTTGATACCACTCTGTCATGTCCCCGACCCTCCGACCGGTGAAGAGGACGCGACTAACACCACAAACAACCGGGAAAACAGTCCCATGAACATGAATAGGGATAAATGCTGATATTAAAAGCTTAAACATAATACATAACAAGATGCGTAATGCATCATACAAAGATGCATAATTCCTCAACATTCAGCGGAAGCAAACATATACCTTTCAGCATTTAACATGTTCATCATAGTTCATGAAACAGTAGATTAAATTGTAGAGATGAAATAGTCTGCAGTACTTATATTTTTAATGAAGAACTTGCCCCACAACCAGCTACGTCGCTGCAACGTTCCACCCAACCATATGCCAACGTGCTCATCAATCTCTCAACAACACTGCCACCCCCAAGCTGGGCATGATTCCTCAAGGAATAAGGGTTAATGCAGGCTTACACATAGCCAAGGTTTGCCAACACATAGCCAAACCCACACCATAGGGTTCACCAGGTTTTCAAGGAGCTAGGATAGGATAAATGCCAAGCTGGTGGTCTCAACACCAGTCTTCTCATGCATCTCCAGCCTCTAATCCCACTCACAACAGTCCGAAGACCACCCACTGCATACTGTAGAAAAACAACCCACTCACGGCTCTGTGATGAAGGAAAAGACAACCGGGGACAGTCCCAAACGAAAGGTGAGACACAGCTCAAGTCCACTAGACAAATCAGAGTTGTTCTTGGCCCTAGAGTGGCCAAAACAACTCAACAGCAACCCAAAACCAAGGTGCATCAATAGCCACAAAATCAAAATGAATGATGGCAACAATCCACAGCCCACAATGGATAAGAAATAGAACTCCCAGCATAGCCATGGGAAACTCAAACGCAGACCATAGTAGAAAATGAATCACTAAGAATACATAGTGGCCCAAAATGTAATTGGACACCACAGCCAACAAAAACGTGGGGAAGATGACAGCTCCCGTCCCACAATGAAATAGCGGAAAAAATTACACAGTCCGACAATGGAGATAAATTAGACTCTTAGCATGGACAGGAGGAAAACACAAATGCAAACCACAGTAGACAGCATACATGGCCACAATCGACAAGGAGACATATACATACCACCGAAACCGGTATGGAACACACAGGCACACAACCCCGAGTGTGAATGGCTCCTGCACCTGAAAATCCTGAGTGACAGCCACGATTTCACCCACTCCCTGCGTGAGAAAAACCAACGCAGAATTCCTATGCATGAGGAAAAACCGAACTTCTCCCTGCGTGAGGATGGAATTCCCCAGACCACCATCATGAAGGTGAAGACCAGGCCAACTGCCTGCGCGGGAGGAGAAGGGAGCGACCATCCCTGCATGAGAGTGAACCGACCATCCAGAGGATGGGAGAATGAATCGTTTCTTCTGCCCCACGCGAGTGAAGAGGAGAGGCTGCTAGTGGAGTGGGCACGTGGGCAAGGATGGACAGTCCTGCCACACCCACCACCACTCAGCAATAACTGCCCCAACTAACAAAAAAAAGACATTAAATAGGTTGGATGAGATAAGGGAAGATGGCAAATCAAACAAGGTGGTAACACATGGGTTTCCCCCCCATAGACCAAGGTTTGATATCCCCCACCCTTATCCTTTGGAATCATGCCCTTTTGATTCTTAACGTTGCACTGTCGTAGCTGGTTGTGGGTTTATTTTTAATTGATGTGCGTATTTACATGATGCCAAACTATAATGTGCCGGATAGTACGATATACCATCAGCAACTACCCCTATTTCCGAAACATACACAATCGAATCGATGGTGGGGCTTCTGCCTTTAGCTCCTCACCATGATTAATTACATTATATACATCATGCAAATGGGGTCAAAACCGGGGTGTTACACTTTTACCTAATGGATATATTACACAAGTTGATTTTAACTAACTCCTAAGTGTCTAAATATCCTAACATACCCCCTTAAGAACAACTTGGGATAGGATTGAAGGATTTACAAAAGTGACACTATTAGGAGAAGGAAGGAGGAATTAGAGCCTATCCCCCCTTAAGGACACATTCCTAAACTCCTAACATAGACCGAAGTTTAGAAAACTTTGCTTATGTAAGAGACTTGATGAAGATGTCTACAACTTGATCATCTGTAGGGAAATAGACTTCTTCAGCCACATTCTCATGATATAATCATTAGAAGAGATGTTAAATTTGATGAAAATCTCTTGGCCTATGAGCCTAACTTGGCGGGTGTGCCATCTTTGGCCTATGAGCCTGATTCAGTGATTGTGCCTTCTTCTTCTTCTTCTTCTAGCTTCCTTGATAGGTTTCCAACTCCAGTTTCTTATGATGATAGTGAGGATGAAAATCCACCTCCGCCTGCTCATGTTCCTCCAATTGCACCAGCACCAATACTTCCTCGATGGGTCCATTCAACATGTGAAGCAGCTAGTGATCTTCCTGGTGATCCTAGAGATCAACGTCAAACACGTTCTCAGTTTCAGCGAGCCTCTTCTCTTTTGGCTTAAGTTTCTGAGAATCATGATCCAAAAACTTTTGCATATGCTTCAGGAAATCCAGATTGGGATGCAACTATGGATGAAGAATATTGTTCCTTAATGGCGAACGATACTTGGGATCTTGTTCCTCTTCCAAAAGGAAGAAAACTTGTTAGATGTAAATGGGTCTACAGAACTATGTATGCATCAGATGGAAGTGTTGAAAGACTTAAGGCAAGGTTAGTTTCCAAAGGTTTTTCCCAAGTTGAAGGGATTGACTACAATGAAACCTTTTCCCTGGTAGCAAAAATGAACTCCATTTGCCTTGTTCTTTCCCTTGCAGCCTTACATAACTGGGAAGTCCATCAAATGGATGTCAAGTCTGCCTTCTTACATGGTGATTTACATGAGGAAATTTACATGGAACAACCTCCTGGATATGTTCAGAATAACTCTAGCCTTGTTTGTCTCCTTAAGGTTTGTCGTTACACCAAAACTTGCAGATGTTGGTGAACATTTGAAACCCAGCACAAGCCCAATCACCAGGAGTGGTGGTTAAACCACTTGTTTTATATTCCAGAGGTGTAACAGTCCTCCAGTGTAGCTCAGGGGAATTGAACCTAAGACCTTTGCTCTGATACCATGTTAGGGTACACAGGGTACTCCCAAAGGACCGAACACCAAGAAAAACCGCTTCACACAAACAAATCACAGATCAATACACCAATGTTTGTCACGTGGTTAAAACCCTCGAGAGGGAAACAATCCATAGCCCCAGCCAAATAGCTACTTGGAGCAATTTATTATGCAAAAGAAAGAAAGTTACATGAGCTTCTCATAATCGATCAACTAGCCAAGGACCCTCTATTCTCTTTAAATAGAGATCATAGACCAATCGGGTGTTAAGCCATGGATCAATGGTAGGTATGATCTAAGAGAAGTTGAACCGTCGGATCACTCTATGTCTAGAACATATCGTGACCATCGGATTAGAATATTTACAAATGCATACGAATGCATACTAAAGAAACACACTTTTACCTAACGGATATATTACACAAGTTGATATTAACTAACTCCTAAGTGTCTAAATATCCTAACAACAATCTAACTTGCCTAGTTTACACCCTTACTTGATTCAACTGAATCCTTGAAGCTAGAACACGAAAGCAACACAGAATTTGGAAATAAATTGCAGTTACCACATTAGCAGCATAACACTGAGAATCCACACAATCACATGCACTACACGGTATAGCCTCCAAATCTTCTTTATTCACAAATGATGATCAATACACAATTACAATAGCAAGCCCTTCAATCTAGCTCTTACTGGCTTGGAAGAGGTTGTTGAGCTTGGATATATACAAAAACCAGGAGATCTAGCCCAGGGGGGCGCAAATCCCAAGGATATAGACGAAATATGCTGATGGAGAGTCCATCAATGCCTGATCTGTGTCTAACTGAGCCAGATCTGAGTCTCACTGAGTGCAATTGTCAATCGGAGAGCTGATCTGACTGACACCTCAACCTGTTGACTGAAGCATCCACCAAAACTCATCCACATGAGCCAAAACGTGTTGAGGAGAGAGGGAGGGCGAAATTCCCCATAAAGGATGTTGAAGACCAACTCTAGATCTGATTTGATAACCTCCTTCAGTCAAGGATTTGTCAGATCTAGTCAATCTGCTTCAAATCTGACTCATTTCAATCAAATCGGCTGAGGATCCATTTATTTATGATTTTTGATTTGCTCCATTATTCATCAATTTATTAATTAAAATCATCAATAATTGATTTTTGGGGCTTTCTGACCTGAGTGATGGAAAATCACTCAAAACTAGGAAATAGTGGGTCCATGATTTTACATGGTGCTCTTAGCTTGAAAATGAGCACCTACATGACTGAAACTGATTACTTGACCCACTTTTATTAAAAAATCAATTTTTCCAATTAAACTATTAAAAAATAGCCTAAGTTTTGGAAAAATTAAATTTTAATAAAAAACACTCAAAAAAATAAAAAATTGAAAAATTGAAAAAACCTAGGGGGACTAAGACATGTTCATATGAATCGACCATGATGTCTATCATGTTTATACATTGACACATAGACTCTAATAACCTCAATAGGCCTAAATTCCAAGCCGACCACCCCAAATTTGGAGGTATGGAGTGAAAAACTCAGAAATTATCAGTTGTTTATTCAACAACCAATAATAACCAAGGGAAAAAACACCCTGGGCTGATCGGATTGAAAAATAAATTCTAAGAGACCGAGTCTTTTACAGACACTATCATGCTAGAACATCTTTTACAATTCCCCCATGGGGTATGAACATGTGATATAGTACAACAAGCACTTCCCAGAAGTACTTCCAAGAAGTCTTCTGAAGTCCGAACAAGTTATCCTTGTCCGGTTCCCC
>LPNX010535006.1:308175-340165 GCA_001517045.1 Pseudotsuga menziesii | reverse complement strand
ACTGATCATCAAGGCTTACCGGATGATAATTCACTGTATAAGCCCCAAGCGGCTCCAAGTCATGAGGAAACTCTATATGTGAAGATGATAGTTGAGACTGGTATTCTAATAACTGCATCACATCTGTCTTTTCACAACACTGATTCTCCATGTATTCATTATTGATACCTTTGTGCGGCTCTACATGATATGACTCTGAATGATCATATGGATAAACTGCATGCTCCTTTTTCATATCAAAGTTTCCCAAGGCCACATGGTCCATGCTCTCTCCTTTAGATATGCCATAGACAGAAAAATGAACAAAACCATCAAACGTTTCTTGTTCATTATTTTCCTCTTTATTCATGTCAAAGACTAAATTTTCCATGAATGTCCAGGACTCCTCATCAACATCTTTGTCGGGGATAAGGGAGTCTTCGTCACTTGTATCATGCTCCAAGATATACTTGTCCTTATTTTCATACTCATCTTCTTCAGAGAAAAGGTCACAAGGTAGTAAACCTTCCAGACTGTCATCATTACATGGAGAACACATAGGAGTCCCATCATGTATATTACAGTTTTCATCATAAGTTTCACTATAAGACTCTGCAATGGTTTCATCCTTAGTCTTGTACTGTTTAGATGGTAACAAAGGGTAGGCCTGGCCTACCATGTATATATGATCAGGCTCACTTGAATTTGTTTCCTGATTACTGACCTCGGGAAGTCCATGTTCCATGGCTTGATTTGCAACATAACAAGTGCTTTCTTGGTGGAATTGTTCACAGGGTCCACACCATGGAATTACTTCTTCTACCATGTTAGCTGTGTCTAATTGGTTTGGAATCCTAGGCTCTTGTTGAGGAAACTTCTTTTGATACATTTGATTATGCCTAGGCTGAAAGTTCCTAGGTCCATTATTTCTTTCCATTTTGATTATTTTATTATGCATAAGATTCAATTGTGCAGACTGATCTGCCATAAGTTGGTTTTGACTAGTAACCAAGTCTTTTATCATGTATGTGACTTTTTCCATGGGATCTTTAGAGGCTCCCTTTTCTTCTGATTGAAAGGCGTTTCCCTTTTCTTCATTGTATAAAGTGTTTCCCCTAGTGTAACCTAGAATGTTGGATTTTCCTAAAGACTACATATTCTTTTCTATTTTCTGGGCCAATTCTTGAGCAGTTTTTAGATCGATTGGCTCTTTGTCCCTTAACTGGTACCTCAAATCACCAGTGAAATATTCCATGTAATATATAAGGATGGAGGCATCCCTTGGCTTGATTTCTCTAGGGAGGTCCGCATCCACACGCCTGAACTTAGTATTAAATTCATCAATGGTTTCATTCTCCATCTTCTTTATGTTATGGAGGGTAGCAAGCAGATGTCTTGGTTCTTTCTTTTCCCCTCACTTCTTCTTAAAACCCTCTAGGAATTCACTACGAGTTTTATATGAATCATCATCTAGGTCGAAGTACCATTCTTCAGCATCATCTTCCAAGGATAAAGCAAAGAGCATCATTTTGACATCGTCATGGTCATGGGCAACATCATTGCAATAACTGACCAGGTGCTTTTCAAACTTTTGAAGGTGAGACTTGGTAGTGATGGCATTATTTCCTTGAAATATGGGGAGCTTCTTGATACCATATTTTGGAATGGCATGGGGAGCACCTCCTATCTGAGAAAAGTAAAGGGGTTTGAATAATTCCGTCATTTCTTGAGATTGGTGAACATGACTCTCTACAAATATGTGATGGATATTTGAGAGGGATTGGTCTCCTCATTCTTCAAGGTTTCTATGAGAAGTCTTCCTATTCAATATTTCCCTAATAAACCTTTCGGGACCAGGGAGAGGATTGAATAATTGTTGGCAGTTTCTTCGGGTAGAAATTCTTGAAGGGATGTTGGACAGTGGAGTCGCCAGATGGATCAAGTTTTAATTTTTATGTTTTTTAAAGACTAGATCAATCAAATTTTTTTATCTTTTTAGTTGTTTAGAAAAAAGTTAAGCTAAGTCGTACTCGGGAATAAAAATATTTATCCCCGGCAACGGCGCCAAAAAATGTTTCCGCCTGTTGAGGCTGGGAAATTCGCAGGAAACAACAGTAATGGATTCTCCCTAGTCAACATTCCCAACCAGCCCGTGACTGTTTGGTGTAGGGAATCCATCCGGTTTGTGGTCCAGCTACTGTAGGTCAAGTACTAAAAACAAAGGCTTTTACCAGTTACGGCCCGACCCACCGTATATTTTTTGTATTTTTTGACTTGATGTATGAGATGCATGTGCCTAACTAAATGCAAGGTGATAAGGATGCAAGGAGCATTCAAAACATGATGTGCAGGTTCTTACATCTCGTCTTAGCACTCACAACCATCTAAATCACATATACAAGAAATTAAAACTAACTACCTAAACTATCCCTAGGGAGCAAGATTATCATTCATTGGTGAGTAATATATTTTGTACATGCATTATGAAAAGTTACAGATATCTGATACTTCTCTCAAGACACATGAACAATTAAAGATATTTGAACAACCAGGTAGCCAATTGTCTATGAACAACATTTATTACTCACAGTGGAAGAATGACAAAATATACTGAAGAACATTCCAACAAGAACTTAGGTTCAGGAAATTAGAACGCTCTCATAGTTAATGAAACACAGCTGAAAATGATATAGTTCCTCTTCAACATTGCTCATTTAATCACATTGATACATTCCATATTGTGCTTTCTCCAACGGGCAAAAGTTGCAGTTTCTGATTGTAAAATGAAATAGTTCCTCTTACAAGCAAATGGTTTACAATTTTTTCCAGGGAAAAAGTTTTTTCTAAGTTCTTCTTTCAAATATTTAAACTACAACAACAGACCGCTTGGGCTACCCCCCAAACGTATGACCTTTCGGTTCCCCAAACGCTTCATATTCTTCTATATTTTCTATATGCACTCATGAACCATTTGGTAACTGATCAGTTTTTTTTTTGGTCTGTGCCTTTGTAGCTACTGCTTTTGTCTTCTATTCCACTTGTTCTCCTTGTGATCCTGTAGGTTTCAGCTATGCCTCTACCAAACGGTCTGTCTCCCTTAGCGCCGCAGTAGTTTGACCAATCTTCGGAAACCACCTGCAATCAAACGACGTGCATCATTCATCGGAACCGTATCCAAATCGTATCAACTAAAATGGATAATCATTAGGAGAAACCAAGAACTGCATTACGACCACAAGGGTTAATGAACGCCGAAACCACTACTCTGTCCACCCACGGGTTCTAAAGAAACCACCAACGATAGGAAAAGATATGACCTAAAACGAGGGAGGGAGAAATTCCAATCGGAGGTCGGAAGACATTTACATTGGAAGCTGAATGAATTTCCTGGCCGCAACGGTGGAAAAGGAAAGGTTAAAGACACGCTCGACTAAAAGCCTGATAAGCATCGGCAGTCAGAGCGCTTTGTACTTCGGGTGGCTAATCGATTTGGGAGCCGCAATGGTGGAAGCGAAAAGGTTATAGCCACGCGACGCACATCGGAGAGCGGAGCGCTTTACACATCAGACGTTAAGTCGCTTTGGGAGCCACAACAGCGGAATAGAAAAGGACAACAGTCGCCGATAAAATATAGTATGATGCTCGATCAATAAAAACCTTAAGTGTTCAAAAAGATTTAAAAAAAATCAGCAGCGGTTAAAACCTGTTTTACTTCCGAAACAGCGGCCTCAAAGAACAAAAGATCTGATTGGCTAGCAGACCAAACTCACATCTACGATCAATCACAAAATTCCAACATAGGTGACCCTTGAAACCGGCCGAAAATCATTCTGCAAAATCATTCAAAATTAAAACCCGACCAAAAGGTTCCAGGATCCAATGATTAAGAACAACGCTAAATCATGAGGAGGGGACCAAAATTTAAAAAATTTGGGGAGAACAGTTGCAGCTGCAACAATTGGCGATTACCTGGTGAACCTAGATCTTTGGGTGATTATTCTTTGAGTGACAGACTATTTAACAACAAATGCATCTGTTGAATTCTTCCAGCTATCTGGATTTCTCAAATGACAGAAGTGTGTAACTTTAATCATTGATGATAGTGCAATTTGGGAGAGTGGAAACCAAGATTTTCAAGTCCAGATAACTCTGTCGAGGCTAGAGGATGAGTTTCATTATTACTTTTGTCTTCAGGTAGAAGATAGCTTGGACACCACAGGGTTGTAGCATATGGTAAATAGAAATATTCGTTTGTTCCTCATTCCCATGCCACTTTAGCACTTTTTGTGCTTTTGGACTTTTGTCCCTTTTCATATGAGTCCTCCTACATGCCTTTCTTTTTGAATTTTAATTCAGGCTCCTCTATCCCATAGTGTCCTTTTGTGTGAGCGGTGTACTTCATGTTTCAACTCACAGACGGAGAGGAACTTTCGGCAATTTAGTACTTATGATTCAACATTTGCTTTGATGATGCTTTTATAGGAGTTTTTGACTCTTATTTGCCTTTTGGCATTCGTTTCTTGGCATGGGATCATTTATATTTAATATACTGTTCACCTTTCTCCTTTCCATGGGTCCTCTGCTGTCGCCCCTTAGAACATTTTTAATGTGATGTGGATGGAGCCTCAACATAGTATTCCAGACTCTTTGAATCCGGTTTATTTCACATGGGTTAAGCAGGAATTTAATGCACATAGAGCTTATTCGAGAAAACTGCTAAACTGGAAGAAGTTCTTTTAGACAAACAGCAACACACAATCTGAGACCCAAAAATGTTTATCATTCCCAAACATTTTGATGTTCTCCATGCAACCACGGGTTCGTTCCCTTTATTGGAATCAAGAAAAAATCAAACTAAAACAAACTGAAAAACATGACTCAAAAGACAACCAAACAGATTATTTATATACAAGACAGAAGAATTCAAAGAAACTCAGGAAAAATAAGGCTTGAGAACCAAACCATTCACTGGTAAGTTCTCTTCCCACCCCTGTAGATCTTGCAACTTATAAGTAGAAGGGCCAAGCTTTGCCGCAATCTAAAAAGGGCCTACCCACAACTGCTGGAATTTAGTATGCTTTCCTTTCTCATCATGGGGTTGATCCCATTTGAGGACTAAGTCTCCCACTTCAAAGTCTTTTGTTCCAGCTTTATGTTTGTCAAACCATCTCTTTACTAACTCCTGTTGTTGCTTAAAGCGTTCTCTAGCTTTAGATCTAGCCTCTTCTGCTTTCAGAAGATTGCATATCCTCATCTGTAAAAATTCATTCTTCGACCCTCTAGACTCTTGAGCTATTATGGAAGAGGGTAGCATGATATTGGGGGGAAGAATGGATTCTTTACCATACACAAGGGTATATGGTGACACTCCTATCACAGACTTTGGGGTGACTCTATCGGCCCAAAGGGCGTTTGGTAGCGCTGAGTGCCAGCTCCTCTGGTTTTCTATCACAGTCTTCTTTAAAATCCTAATCAGATTTTTGTTAGTGGATTCAGCCAGGCCATTTCCTTGTGGATAGTAATTAGCAGAATAATGCAATTTTATCCCTTTATCATGAGCAAAAGCAGTTAATTTAATTGATGAAAAGTACGTAGCATTATCAAAAACTAACGAAACTGGAACTCCAAACCTGGTCATGATGTGGTCTTGCAGGAAGCTAATGACCTCGTCTTGATTTATTTTGCGTAGTGGGACTGCTTCGACCCAGCGAGTGAAATAATCAGTCACGGTCAGAATATACTTTTGTTGTAGGGACGAATTTGGTTTTATTTCTCCAATGATATCCAACCCCCATTGCTCGAATGGTTCTGTGATCATCACAGGCTTTAGGGGTGCTGTTGCTTTCGGTTGTCTCCCACTACACCTTTGGAAAATATCACACTTCCTAACATGTGCGTGTGCATCTTTGAAGAGCATGGGCCAATAGTAACTGGCTCTGAGGATTTTGTGGGCTGTAGTATCTCCTGAATAATGTCCCCCAGCAGGACCGTCATGCAATTCTGACATTACTTTCTTCACATCTTCCTTTTCTAAGCATCTGAGAAGAACCCCGTCATAATTATTTCTGAATAATACTCCTTCAACAAGTTGATAGGAAGCTGATTTAAGACGCAACACTCTTCTTTGCTTAGAATTCCAATGTTCTGGCAACAGCCCTTCCTGCAGGTAATGCACAAGGTCTATATACCAAGACTCGGGAGCTGTAAACAAAGGACATACCTCCATTATATGTAATTCGGCTTCATCTTCCCAGGCGTGTTCTTCATTTTTTCCATTTTCAGTCATCAGTTTGCACAACCCTTGTCCTGTAACTATAGATGCTGGCTTGAATTCAAGGTCGTACTCTTGAAGAGTTGTTACCCAGTTGCCTCTTCTTTCTCCTAACTCCTTCTGTACAAGAAGAGACCTTACAGCTGGGTAGGGGACGATCACCTTGGTTCTATTTTTTAAAATATAAGGCCTAAACTGCTTTACTACTTTGAATACTGCATAAGCTTGTTTATCAATAGTTGGGTAATTCAATTCGCCCCCCTATAGACTAGTACTCATAAAGGATATTGGGAATTCATCCCCCCCATCTTCCTTTTGGGTGAGCACAGCTGCTAGTGAATCATCGAATTCAAAGGTATACAAGATAAAATCTTTGTCGAAATCTGGGATTTTTAGGGAGGGTGCATGTGCAACAGTAGTTTTGATTTTGCTGAATGTGCTCTTCTCAATTTCAGTCCACTTGAATTGTGCATTTTGCTTTACCATCTGCTGCAGTGGCTTGACAATCTGAGCAAAATCAGGCACAAATCTTCGCACGAAGTTTATCGTTCCCATAAATGATTGCATCCCCTTTTTATTATGGGGAAAGGGGATTTGTTCAATATCCTTAATTCTTTCTGGATCTATAGAGATTCCTTTCTTCAAAAATATGTGACCCAGCAACTTGCCCTCCGTGACAGCGAACACACACTTCTTAGGATTGAGTGAGATGCCATATTTCTGACAGCATTCGAAAATTTTCCTTAAGTGAAACGCATGCTCTTCTCTTCTCTTCAAGAATATTGTAATATTGTCAAGGTATACTACAGCACTATGGCCAATCAATCCGTGGAAAGCTATGTCCATATCCCTCTGAAACATCACTCCAGCATTTATAAGCCCAAAGGGCATCCTTCTATAGGCAAAGGTTCCCCATTTGGTCCTGAACGTGGTCTTCAATCTGTCTTCTTCGGCTACTAATACTTGATTGTAGCCAGAGAAACCGTCTAATAATGAAAATAGTTCAGAACCTGACACCATTTGTAATAATTTCTCCATGGGTGGAACAGGGTAGTTATCTTTATCTAAAGCACGGTTTAAATTTCTGAAATCCACACATAATCTGATTTCTCCATATTTTTTTTTCACTGGTACCAGATTTGATACCCACTCCGAGTGTCTGACCTTAAAAATGATTCTAGCATCCAATAATTTCTTTACTTCACTCTGAATTAGCGGTTCCAATTTTGGATGCATCTTTCTTAAAGGTTGCTGATACGGTTTGACATCGGCTTTGATGGGGACAACGTGCTTGATGATGCTGGTGTCGTATGTTTTCAAATCTTCGTATGTCCAGGAGAAAACATCTTTATATTGTTTAAATAGACTGACGAACTTATCTCTTTCTTCTGGTGAACAACATTTGCCCAGATTCACAAATTTAGGATTTGTCTCAGTCCCTAAATTTATCAGCTTGAACTGTAGCGATGAGCTATGAGTCTTCACGTTAGCTCGTCTTCTGAACTTTTCATTTAAATCAAAAAAAATTTCTAACGTTCTGACTCCTTTAGGGATGAAATTATCATACTTCAGCTTGGCCTGATGTTCTTCATCATCTATAATTGCTCCTTTGAATACCTCGTCATTTGTTAAACATTCTATAATCTACTGGTCATCATCGAACACTTGTAGGTTGGTGATCATTTCAGGTACTGAGGGCCTGAAAAGCAATTCGACAGAGCATCGATTATTAGTAGGTACCAGCCTAGTGGCTGATGTGGCCAACAAGTCAGTTGCTGCATTTTTAAGTCTTGGAATTGAACTAATATTGAATGCATTAAAACATTTAAGCAGGTCCCATACCTCATTTTGGTAAGCCTTTAAGTGAGGGGAAACACAATGTATTTGATTCCAGATTTGCTTCACAATAATTTCAGAATCTCCAAAAACTTTTATATTACTTACCTTTAATTCAATCACTTTCCTCAAGCCCTGCACCAGTGCTTCATACTCAGCTGTATTATTCGTACATTCAAACTCTAATCTACATGAGAGAAAATGTTTATTCTTCTGGGGGTCGATTAGGACACAGCCGACCCCTGACCCTTCTAATGTCTTAGAGCCATCAAAAAACAAAGTCCAAAAATCACTAACTACTAAATGTGAATCTACTCCTACTGCTAAGTTTACTATGTTACAGTCAATCTGATCATCCTGTGAGAATCGAAGGAGATCAAGCTGAGTGTCAGATATGTTGCTGGCTACTTCTGCTTGGTAATTTCTTGGTTCCAACTCGATAAAATAGTTTCCCAATACAGAATCCACTGGTTCATTTTTCTCATCCAGTTGAGTAATGTTGTATTTCATGTGAGGCTTCCTCAAAACTTTAATCTGGTTCGGGCTCCCTTTATATGGCAACCACAGATGTGACCAATCAGAGGCAAAATATCCATTCAATTTCGCTGACCAATCTTTGCTCAGAACAAGACCGTAAGTGTCTAGTATATCGGCCACCACGATATTAACGACTTGGCACACTTTATCATTTGATGACAGGCAGATTAGGACATCCTCCATATCGCCCATTACCTTTACATCTGTCCTGTCCAACTGAACAAATCTCCAAGTAGATGGCTTGGGCTACCCATTTATCCTTTTACAGACTGATATTGGCATGACATTGACCGACGCCCCTAATTCTACCAGGAAATTATGTACATTGTGATTAAAAATTTCAAACGTGAGGAGGAAGGGTGGATGTTTGCTCTTAGACTTACCTCCAATGCTGGTTTCTCTGATTTCTTCTTCCTCTTCAGGCTGATTGTCAATGGGTAGCCTCTCATCCGATGCTTCAAGTGCTTTCAATAGTCTTTCTTTTTACTGTGGCACTTTACACATTTCGAATAGTGAAACGTTTGCCTTTACCTTCTTTAAATCTTCCACGACATCATAATCCATCTGCTGTTCAGTGGGATGAGGTTTATCAGCATTCATCTTATCTTCATTGGGCTTGGCCATTGTATCATTCTGCTTAGGATCTTGGCTGGTAATAGTGAATTCTAGAATTTTATCAGCTAAGAATTTATTTTGAAATTTCTTAACATTTTGCTGAAGCCTCTTAATCTTTGGGAGTATGAGACTGTCTTCTTTAACTGACCCTTGGATCCTTGTTGTTACGTTGGTTTCCATGACATCCTTGTACCCCCGATTCTTTTCCTTTTCATCCTCAAATAATGAAACATAATTCCACAAAACCATGGTTTCCTCTTCTTGTTCCTTTGCTGAAGTGGTACTCTCTTTTCTTTCTTCCTCTCCATCTTCTGTTAATCTAGAATCCAACAGCTGATTCATGACCAGCGTCATCGAGTTTATCCATTGAGGACAATTCTTTTCAGAATGTGGTTGTTGGTGAAAAGTGCAAAAATTGTCCATGCCTACCTCTGTTAAATTCATGGATGCAGTATTGTGAGGAGGAGGTTGGGACTGATTGTTATCCTCTCTTTTCTTATAATAGGGCTTATAGAACTTTTGTGTTTCCTTCTCTTTTTCCAAGTCTATTATTTTATTAGAAAGTTTCTGCATCATTTTTTCCATGCTCTCAAAATCTAATGATTTTTATTCCTTGGGATTAGTAAACAATAAGGCCTTCCTTCCCCCACCTTTCTCTCCTGACTATTCGGGATAATCTTTGATACTTTCTCTTTCATCCTCCACTACTTCCGCCTCTTCATAGGTTTCCGCCAAAGTAGGCTTGGGCCTACCTTTGGCAAACATAACCAAATCAGGGCCTAAGGCTGATGTATAATATTCAATCAGGACCTTGTCCGAAGGCTTGTCAGCGTCAGAAAAATTCTTGAGGTATACTGCAAATCTTTGAGTAAAACTGTGCACCTTCTCCTTTCTCTCTTTCTTCAATGCGCATAGTCCTTTCATGAGGGCTGCATGAGTCTTTTGTATCACATACTTACCTCTGAAAATTCTCTAGAAGGTATCCCAATCAAGGATAGAGTTAACAGGAAACCCAAAATACCATGATGATGCAGCTCCTTTAAGGTTATGCGGGAATAGTCTGCAAACTACATCTTCATACTCCCCAGCCCTCAACCCTTCTATCGCCAAGTAAAAACTTTGCAGGTGATCATCTACTAGTATCTTCTCATTTGGGTCGAACTTGGGCAGCATCTTTTCAAAGGATTGAGGTAAATCATGCAGCGGAGGTGTTAGGTTTAGAGGTGATCTGGCTCTCCATGTAGGTGGTGGATTAGGCGGGTTAGGTGGTTGATTTGCATTTACGCCTGCCATGAGTCTGGGTGGCGAGTGAGGAGGTGAGCCAATAGGAGTAAGAATAGGAGAACTGTACGGAGTATCTGGGCCTTCTTGATTCTGAGGCAATACAACTTCTTGTAAGGCTATCTCTACTAGCTCTTCCCAATCCCCGACCAACACTGAATCTTCCAATATAGGACGATCCTTCCTTTTATACTCTCTTTTGGGCAATTCAGGGATGATCAACAATCCTCCAATATTCTTCACATATGCCCTGGTGTGTCTTCTTAAATTATCAACAACTTCATTATTCACAAAAAAAAAATGTTCTCTATCTCTTTCCAGGATTGGATTACGAAGTCCACTACTTTCAGAACTGTTACCGGTGGAAAAGTCTCGGGAAAACAGGTTTCCTCGGCCAACCATGCACTGGAGGCCCTCCTTCTAGCACCAAAAATATTGAGGCCCGAAAATTCGTAGGAAACAACAGTAAGGGATTCTCCCCAGTCAACGTTCCCAACTAGCCTGTGACTGTTTGGTGTAGGGAATCTGTCCGGTTTGCGGTCCGACTACCATAGGTCAAGTAACAAAAGCAAAGGCTTTTACAGGTTATGGCCTGGCCCACCGTATATTTTTTGTATTTTTTGACTTAATGTATGAGATGCACATGCCTAACTAAATGCAAGGTGATAAGGATGCAGGGAGCATTCACAACGTGATGCGCAGGTTCTTACCTCTCGTCTTAGCACTCACAAGCATCTAAATCACATATACAAGAAATTAAAACTAACTACCTAAACTATCCCTAGGGAGAAAGATTATCATTCATTGGTGAGTAATATATTTTGTACATGCATTATGAAAAGTTACAGATAGTTGATACTTCTCTCAAGACACATGAACAATTAAAGATATTTGAACAACCAGGTAGCCAATTGTCTATGAACAACATTTATTACTCACAGTGGAAGAATCACAAAATATACTGAAGAACATTCCAACAAGAACTTAGGTTCACGAAATTAGAACGCTCTCACAGTTAATGAAACACAACTGAAAACGAAATAGTTCCTCTTCAACATTGCTCATTTAATCACATTGATACATTCCATATTGCGCTTTCTCCAACAGGCAAAAGTTGCAGTTTCTGATTGTAAAACGAAATAGTTCCTCTTACAAGAAAATGGTTTACAAGTTTTTCCAGGGAAAAATTCCGTTCTAAGTTCTTCTTTCAAATATTTAAACTACAACAGCAGACTGCTTGGGCTGCCCCCCAAACGTATGACCTTTCAGTTCCCCAAACGCTTCATATTCTTCTATATTTTCTATATGCACTCATGAACCATTTGGTAACCGATCAATTTTTTTTTGGTCTGTGCCTTTGTAGCTACTGCTTTTGTCTTCTATTCCACTTGTTCTCCTTGCGATCCTGCAAGGTTCAGCTATGCCTCTACCAAACGGTCTGTCTCCCTTAGCGTCGCAGTAGTTTGACCAATCTCCGGAAACCACATGCAATCAAACGACGTGCATCATTCATCAAAACCGTATTCAAATTGTATCAACTAAAACAGCCAAGCATTAGGAGAAACCAAGCACTGCATTACAGCCACAAGGTTTAACAAATGCCGGCACCACTACTCCATCCACCCACGGGTTCTAAAGAAACCACCAATGACAGGAAAAGATATGACCTGAAACGCAGGCGAGAGAAATTCCAATCAGAGGTCGGAAGACATTTACATCAGAAGGTGAATGACTTTCCCAGCTGCAACGGTGGAAAAGGAAAGGTTAAAGACACACGTGACTAAAAGCCTGATAAGCATCGACAGTCGGAGCGCTTTGTACTTCGGGTGGCTAATCGATTTGGGAGCCACAACGGTAGAAGCGAAAAGGTTATAGCCATGCGACGCACATCAGAAAGTGGAGTGCTTTACACTTCGGACATTAATCCGCTTTGGGAGCCACAATGACAGATGAGAAAAGGATAACAGTCACCGATCAAACATAGTATGATGCTCGATCAATAAAAACCTTAAGTGTTCAAAAATCTTTAAAAAAATCAGTAGCGGTTAAAACCTATTTTACTTCCGAGACAGCGGCATCAAAGAACAAAAGATCTGATTGGCTAGTAGACCAAACTCACATCTGCGATCAATCACAAAATTCAAACATAGGCAACCCTTGAAACTGGATGAAAATCAGTCTACAAAGTCATTCGAAATTAAAACCCGACCAAAAGGTTCCAGGATCCAATTATTAAGAACAACGCTAAATCATGAGGAGGGGACAAAAATTTAAGAAATTTGGGGAGAACAGTTGCAGCTGCAACACCGCCTTTCACACACCTGGGTCATGTGGCAAAAATCTTCAAGCCACTCAATGTGTCCTTGGGGGAAAGTCTCGAGTCAAGGCTATCACCTTGTTCTTGAGTCCTCCGTTTAGGCTCAACTCCTAATGAAGCCAAGGGGGGTAGACCCTATTAAGTTACTAAGGATAACTACTTAGTATGGTGATGTTAAACTGAATGAGTTGTTTAGGAGTTTGAAATTTAGTTATAGACAATCAAAGATGACAAGATACAAAAATGAACACACAAAAGCAGAATGCTGAGACACAATATATATATAAAGCAAGAAAATAACCAATTCCTTAGAATGGAGTAAAAAAATAAAATCAATGTACTTGCATGTGCTTGGAGTGAATGTTTTGCAATTGCCTCTTGGTACGTTTTAAGTTAAATTTGAGATGTGAGTTGATTAAAATTAGGCGAAGGGGTGGAATCCAGATATACCCGAGAGTACTTGGAGTATGTCCAAAACTAAACCTTCACGGCTACCCGCAAGGAATATGTGGGCTGAATGGAGTCTCTAGGGCTATTTCTCATAACACGCCCATTAGGGTGTGATAGAGATCGGCACCCCAAGGTCACTTTTCAGAAGTTCTCGCTTCCTTTGGGTATTTTGCCACCGTGATGGTTCGATCTAGGTGTTGGATTTTCACTTGATGGTTTGCCAATTTGGGAGAGTGAATCCTAATTATACTAGTCACTCAAGTGATTTTGATACAACTTGACTAATTGGATGAACCGCAGCCAGCTGCAGAGCATACACACCGGAGTCTTATCAATTTTAGTAAATTTTAAAATTGGGTTTTCTTGTTAAAAAAAAAACCCTCCAGGAACATATTTCGATCCAAGTGGATCTCAATAGGGGAATCAAGGAGGGGTTAATTTTATAATATCTAAAGAAACAAATGATAGAAAAGAAAACAGATACACAATTCCGGTTTTCTAATTAGTCCTACCACGCATCTCTTTCCCCTTTCGGGTCAATCGGGAAGTCGTGGGGTAAGTATTAAGATTTCTTTGAAATATCAAATATGGAAAATTAAATTGATAATGAATCCAAGTATACTATCCTGCATATTAGAGCTACGCTAGTTTGAAAAGAAATGAGCAAAAAGTAAAAAATTGACACCGACGCAAATCCCCCCAGGGGGGATGTTGAATAGGCTCGAAAGAGCCTATTCGAAAGGACCTTTTCATTTTATTAGCAGAGATTTAAAATATCAGAAAATTAAAATTGATGCACTTTGGTCCTTGTTATCTAGGATCCAAAGGCTTACAACAATCTTGTAACAAGCTAGAATTAAACAAGGTGGTGGGGGAAGCTTTCGGGAAGTTCTGATTCGTCCAAGAGCTGGAAATTCGACAGATTTTCCTCCTCTTTTTTGTTGGACCTGCTAAAAAATGGTGAGCAATCAGAATCAAATATGCCCAAACACATTTTGAAAGAGTTTTGGGTTAATACACTAGTTATCAAAAAAAACTTAAGTAAAATGTTGTTAAATTGGGGTAATCCAGTTATGTGAAAAGGAACCAAGGAAGGAAAGCTTTCCTTGGGATCTTGGATTGTTGTTTGGGCATCCAATAATATGTGCACTTTATTGCAGAATATGAATCTTTTAAAGAATGAAAAAGAAACTACCTTATGAGCAACTTTTAGATCTATGACTTAGCTACTTGCAAAAAGGGCAATTCCTACACCTAGATCTATCTTTATGAAATGATATTATTTATGAAATTGCAGATATAAGAAGCAAGACTCTTATGAAATAGATATAATAACATATATTCAATTCCAAGAACTATATCTGATCATAAGAGGGAGAGATAGGTAACCGAAAAGATTGAATTTTTTAAGAAATGAGAAGAAGAGGAGAGAAGGTCGGCTCGTTGCTTGAATGGAGCAAGCTGAAAGGAGGCCCTTTTGTGGAATGCTGAGGGACAGAGTCTTGAGCTTATTGGATAAGGAATGGCATCAATCTTGATCCACACCTTCATCCAATCAGGAACCTACAACTAGACAACACAAGCTTCCACAACACCTCGTGAGATCTGGATATAGATGTATAAAGCAACAAAAATGAAAGATCATGCAAAAATAAACTTATTTAATCATATAAATGAAATTGTTGAGCATACATTATATGGATAAACAAGATCAAGCAATCTAACTTGCCTAGTTTACACCCTTACTTGATTCAACCGAATCCTTGAAGCTAGAACACGAAAGCAGCACATAATTTGGAAAGAAATTCCAGTTACCACGTTAGCAGCATAACACTGAGAATCCACAAAATCACATGCACTACACGGTATAGCCTCCAAAGCCTCTTTATTCACAAATGATGATCAATACACAATTACAATAGCAATCCCTTCAATCCATCTCTTACTAGCTTGGAAGAGGCTGTTGTGCTTGGATACATACAAAACCCAAGAGATCCATCCCAGGGTGGCACAAATCCCTAGGAGATAAACCAAATATGCTGATGAAGAGTCCATAAATGCCTGATCTATGTCTAACTGAGCCAGATCTGAGTCTCATTGAGTGCAATTGTCAATCGAAGAGCTGATATGACTAACACCTCAACCTGTTGACTGAAGAATCCACCAAAACTCATCTAGATGAGCCAAAACGTGTTGAGGAGAGAGGGAGGGAAAAATTCCCCATAAAGGATGCTGAAGATCAACTCTGTATCTGATTTGATCACCTCCTTCACTCAAGGATTTGTCAGATCCAGTCAATCTGCTTCAGATCTAACTGATTTCAATCAAATCGGCTGAGAATCCATTGATTTATGATTTTGGATTTGCTCCATTATTCATCAATTTATTAATTAAAATCATCAATAATTGATTTTTGGGTCTTTCTGACCCGAGTGATGGAAAATCACTCAAAACTGGGAAATAGTGGGTCCATGATTTTACATGGTGCTCTTAGCTTGAAAATGAGCACCTACATGACTGAAACTGATTTCTTGGCCCACTTTTATTACAAAATCAATTTTTCCAATTAAACTATTAAAAAATAGCCTAAGTTTTGGAAAAATTAAATTTTAATAAAAAACACTGAAAAAAATAAAAAATTGAAAAATTGAAAAAACCTAGGGGGACTTAGACATGATGTCTAGAATGTTTATACATTGACACATAGACTCTAATAACCTCAATAGGCCTAAATGCCAAGCTGACCACCCCAAATTTGGAGGTATGGAGTGAAAAACTCAGAAATTATCAGTTGTTTATTCAACAACCAATAATAACCAAGGGAAAAAACACCCTGGGCTGATCAGATTGACAAATAAAGTCTAAGAGACCGAGTCTTTTATAGACACTATCATGCTAGAACATCTATTACAATTCCCCATGGGGTATGAACATGTGATATAGTACAACAAGCACTTCCCAGAAGTACTTCCAAAAGGTCTTCTGAAGTCCGAACAAGTTATCCTTGTTCGGTTCACTAGGCTCACTTGATAAAAAACCAATAAGTACAACTTAGGTGGTAACAGGGGCCTTCCTGACGAGGGTGGAGGAGTTGGTTCCTTCCAGGCTAGATGTGAGTGCAGGCCATTCTGGAGAGGGTGTAGGACTTGTTTCCTACCAGGTCATATGTAAGGGCAACTGCCATTCTCTGGGAGAATGGAGGCACCTGGTCCATTACCAGGTAGCTCAGTATGGGACTAGGGGCCTTTCTGGCGAGGGTGGAGGATCTAGTTCCTTCCAGGTCAGATTTGAGTGCAAGCCTTTCTGGCAAGGGTGAAGGACTTGTTTCCTTCCAGTTCAGATATAAGTGTTGAAGCCTTTTCACGGATGTTAGTGATGTGATGTCCTATCATGCTGGTGAATGTGAGTGCTGGGCCTTTCTAATGTGATTGTAGGTTCCTACATGATCAGATGTGAGTGCTAGGCATGCCTTTCTGATGAGTAGGTCAGATGTAAGTGCTAGGTGAAGACCTACCTTATGGCTAGGCCCACAACCAGCATGAAAGAAGGCTGGCTTTGTAGAAATTCCTATGACAAGATAGCACACATGATGATGAGTAGATGAGATCTAGATCGAGCTATTATCTAGATCTAGTTATGATGACTTCGAGAGATCCAGATCGAGTGATGATCTAGATCCAGCAGTGATGATCCAGATCGAGTGATGATGATCCAAATCCAGTCCATTGATGATGATCTAGCTCAAGTGATGATCCAGATCCAGTGATGTTGATCCAAATCGAGAGATGATCCATATCCAATGATGATGTCCCATGATGATCCAGATTCGAAGGATGAAGATAACTTGAATATGAAGATGACTTGAAGACTTAGAAGACTCAAGATGCAGATGACGAGATGATCTAGTTGATATAGAGAAGAAGACCAGTACTGAAAATTGTGTCGAAAGAATACCTTCCTAGTTAAGAGGGAGTGTTGATGTATTTGTAACTTCAGAATGTATCTTATGTATTGTAACCCAATGTTTATTCCAGGATGTATCTATTATGTAATTGAGTCATTTTGTCATGCCCTGATGTTCTGATCGGGAGGATCTATAATGTAAACAAGTCATGTCAAGTCATAGTAGGTAACCCTCTGATTGTCTAAGGGTTAAAGTCCCATCAGTTCTGGGGCACTAGGGTTATTAGACTCTCCTAGTAGAGGTCGGCCCTAGTAGGATTTTAGTCATGTTGGGATTAGTATAAATAGAGATCTGGGGTCTCTATTTAGTACACATCACTCACACACTCAAGTGTAGCGCATAGTTGAGGAAGGAGAAGACACTGGGGCTAAACGAGAAAAAGAGTACTACTGTCAGGAGTGCATCTTACTATTTTGGGTTTTTACATATTGTGCTTATTCTATCTCTAAGGAAGTTGTGGGGTTTTCTCCATTTATGGTTTCCCTGATGAAAAAAACAGTGTTCATTGTCTCTTGTGTTTGATTGTTGTACTTTTTGTTCTCTCAGTAAAGATCCTAACATAATGCTAGCTTGAATGTTGAAAAAATAACATATGTGGAGCAACCACTCAGTTTTGAGACACATGATAGGGAGACTCATGTGTGTAAATTAAAGAAATCCCTGTATGGTTTGAAACATGCACCCAGGATATGGTACGACGGAATTGACAGCTTACTATCTAGTTTGGGATATACCAAGAGTAAATCAGATTCCAACCTTTACTACAAGGTTGAAGAAGGAAACCCAGTGATACTCCTACTGTATGTAGATGACCTATTTGTAATAAGTGTGGATGGGTTGATTGATGACACGAAGAGGAAACTTTGTGCCGAGTTCAAGATGAAGGACTTGGGTATGATGCACTATTTTCTAGGCATGGAGGTGTGGCGGAATGCGGATGGAATCTCCATAGGACAAGGGAAGTATGCAGTAGAGATCCTGAAGAGGTTTGGGATGATGGAATGCAAGGCCATGACCACACCTATGGCATCAAACCTGAATCTATTGAGTGATTCTTCATCAGATACGGTTGATGCTACGAGGTATCATCATATGATTGGATCCTTGATGTACCTGACGAATACAAGACCATATATTTTCTTTGTTATGAACACATTGAGCCAGTTTTTGACAGATCTAAGACATGTTCACTTGATTGCTGCAAAGCATATTTTGAGGTACCTCAAGGGTACAATTGATTATGGGCTCAAGTATGAGGTGAATCAAAAGATTAACCTAGAAGGTTATGTTGATTCAGATTGGGAAGGAAGTGCCATTGATAGGAAGAGCACTTCAGGATGTTACTTCAGTATGGGATTGGGTGTGATCTCTTGGTTTAGAAGGAAACAATCATGCATGGCACTGAGTACAGCCGAAGCAGAGTATGTTGCATCTTGTTTAGCTAGTTACGAGGCAGTCTGGCTGAGTAAGCTACTATCTGATTTGTTTGATCTCCAATTAGATGCTACTTGTATATATTGCGACAACCATAGTTGTGTGAATTTGTCAGAGAACCCAATGTTCCATGACAAGTCGAAGCATATCGAGATCAAATATCACTATATCAGGGATATGGTGCAGAGAGGAGCAGTGAAGCTCCTATATGTTGCGATGGGTGAGTAGATAGATGATGTGTTGACCAAGCCATTAGCTAGAGTGAAGTTTGAATACTTCAGGGAGAAGCTTGGTGTTCTCCAGATCAAAGTTCCCTCCAAAGGGAAGTGATGAGTTCGAGAGCCCTTCTGGCATGGTAGGATTGGTTCCTTCCATGGTCAGTTGTAAGTGCATATCCCTTCTAACATGGTAGGATTGGTTCCTTCCATGGTCAGTTGTAAGTGCAAATCCCTTCCATGGATGGTAGTAGTTATGTCCTACCATCCCACTAGTTGTAGGTGTTGGGCCCTTCCACAAATGATAGTAGGTGTGTCCCATCATGCTAATGGTTGTAAGTGTTGGGCCCTTCCATATATGATAGTAGGTGTGTCCTATGATGCTGATGGTTGTAAGTGTTGGGAATTTTCACAGATGATAGTAGGTGTGTCCTATCATACTGGAGAATGTAAGTGTTCATCCTTTTTGACATGGGTCTTGGATGTGTTCCTCCCATGGTCGGATGTATGTGCTGAGCCTTTCTGACATGGTGGTGGATGTGTTCCTCCCATGGTCGGATCTAAGTACTGAGCCTTTCTAACATGGTGTTGGATGTGTTCCTCCCATGGTCTGATGTGAGTGCTGGGCCTTTTTGACATGGTGGTGGATGTGTTCCTCCCATGGTCAGATGTGAGTGTTGGGTGTGCCTTTCTGACATGTGATGGATGTGTTCCTCCCATGGTTAGATGTAAGTGTTGGGTGAGCCTTTCTGACATGGTTCTTGGATATGTTCCTCCCATGGTTAGATATAAGTGTTGAAGAAGATGAAGACCTACATGGAGGCTAGAGTTACAACCAACATGAAAAAGGGTTGGCTCTGTAGAAATTCATGCAACAAGTAGAATTGAGAGATAGCACCATTTGATCGTGATGATCCAGCAGTGATGATGATCCAGTGATGATATAGACCTGATGATGATCCAGTGATGATCCCGACTTGATGAAGATCTAGTGATGATCTAGACTTGATGATGATCTAGTGATGATCTAGACTTGATGAAGATCTAGTGATGATCTAGACTTGATGAAGATCCAGTGATGATCCAGACATGATAAAGATACGGTGATGATCCAAATTTGATGATGATCCAGAGAAGAAGACTTGTGTTGATGAATTGTGTCAAGATAATGCCTTCCTCTAAGAGGGAGTGTTGATGTATTTGTAACTTCAGAATGTATTCACTTGTATATCTTATGTATTGTACCCCGATGTTCCTATCGAGAGAATCATTAATGTAAACAAGTCATGCAAAGTCATAGAGGTTAACCCTCCTTATTGATTAAAGGTTAAAGTCCCCACAGTTGTGGGGCACTAGGGTTATTAGACTCTCCTAGAGAAGTCAGCCCTGGTGAGTTAATGTCAAGTTGAAAACTAGTATAAATAGAGAGTGAGCCTCTTTATTTATCACACAGTCACTCACACTGAGTTGTAGCACATAATTGAGAGAGAGAAGAAGCTGGGACAAGAGAGAGAGAGACAACTGTTGTCGGGAGATCATCCATGTATCTTTGGGTTTTAATTTTGGTGCTCATTCTATCTCTGAGGAAGTTGTGGGGTTTTCTCCTTTATGGTTTCCCCGAGGAAAATATTTGTGTTCATTGTCTCTTGTGATTGATTTTTGTGCTTGTTATTCTCTCAGTTAATATCCTAAGATCATATTATTGAAATAGATGAAAATCTAACAGATGGGACTATACTTATTACGAGCAACTATGTCGATGATGAAATTTGTATGGCAAGGAGGATGACCATGCACAAGAAAACCAAATAATTGTTTGTTTGGATAGATCCCAAAGAGGTTTTGAATGAAATTGGAAAAATAGAGTTTAATCTAATAATCTATAACATTTTTTGATCATTTTAGAATTTGTATATGAAAGAAAAGTGACCCTAGACAACAAAGAAAGAAAATGTTTTATTAACATTTTTAATAATTCAAAAAAAAGATGCAATGTATGCAGGTGCTGGATTAATTATTAAGAATTGTAATCTTAATGGATTACTATTAGTACTATATTAATTAGTTAGTTCATTGACTAGTTGAATTGGTCACATTACCTAGAATTAGTGGCCCATAGTATTTGATGAACCATGGTAATTACTCATGGTTTTGCTATTATGTAATCCTATAAATACATTTGCTTAATATTGAGAAGGCAATCAATACGCCCTTAGTGCTTCTGTATTCTATCTTGTTTTCTTTGACATGGTATGAGAGCTTACAGCCTCATCCGTCCATTGTCTAGGTAAGCCTTTTCATATAGTGGAAATAACACACACAAGGAGGTTTCCATTTGTTGGAATATAATCCGTCAGGATTATACGTTATTGTAAATATTAGGAATATGAAGAGACTCTCGGATGTGTGATCCCAAGAGTCATCGTAGATGTATAAATAAAGGCATTCTATGGAGAAATAATAAGAATTTGGGAGTTATTCCACCTGACAGTGGCATCAGAGCCGCCTGCCATAAGTCATGGTTGTGTTTCAATCCTGGCATTCTGCCTGTCAGACCATCAGTTCTTCCCTCTGCAAAATTCCTCTCTGGTTGCCTACAATCACTAGTCTTCCTCCACTCGTCCTTTCTGCGTGTGATCAATACATGTGTTATTTTGCAACATCTTTTTAATTTGAGGTATGAAAGATCCTTTAGATCCTGCCTTTTGATAGTTGCTGCATTATTAATAACTCCCTCATTTTATGCATGATTTTGATTGCTTTTTGCCAAAACAATTAAAGTATTGCTTAAATGGTTGTTATGACTAACACTACTTTTGTTTAAGAAGTAGCTTTATCCCATTTTCACTGTCTCATCATGCTCCCACTCTACTGCTGTGAGTATTTTCGTCATCCCATCATGCCCCCACTCTTCTACTTGTTGAGAGTCAAGACATCCTCCACGTTTGTGTTGAGAGGGTTGTGCACCACTCTTATCCCATCTACGGCCTCAATCCATAGGTTCCCTGTTGTAGAATCCTTGTGCTTTCTACTTGAACATTAGAAGAATCTAAAATCCGTATTTGAAGCCTTATTTTGAAGATGAGATTTACTGTGTGAGTTGCAACTTCATGTGAGATTTATTTTAAGAGATGCAATGTATGTTCAGTGTTGCGACCTACCAAGAAGATATCTCAGTACTCAAAGCTGAGAATCTGTGCAAGATTATGCCGATTGAAATGAGAGCTCACTGAAGATTCATGCCATCTTTAATTGCATGAAGGTAAAAAGTTGCATATTTTTTGTTGTGTTGTCTCTGACCGTTGGAGACTACATAAAACCTAATTTTTACCCTAATTTTGTGCATGGAGTTTGAGTGGAAAATTTTGCAACAATTTCATCTATGTATGAGCGGTGAATGATGTGGATGTTGTGTATGAGCCCATGACTACTGTGATTGTTCTATATGAGTCATGAATGAATGGTGTAGTGTACGTTGTGTGAAGTGCTTTTGATTCTCTTCCTAGTGAATTGCTGTGATTTCCTCCCTTGAACTAAAGTTGCTAAGTATCCACTCTAAGTTTGAAGCTGCATATGAGACCATGAAGGACCATGGAAGCTGAGAAGACTGTCGCATTGAAGAATAGGAGCTAAGGATTAAGGCTCGACCTCCTCTTCTGTGTATTGCTGCAAGCTACATTGCCATGTCAGTGTTGAGGTCTGACTACTACAACATAAGAGTTACAGACTACAACTAGATCATGAAGTGTGTTGGTAGAGTTGCGACCTGCTCCTTTGCGCTGGTGAGAGATTGTTTTCTACTAGTTTGAAATCCATTGAAAGCATATTTAAAGTTGGTATTATAGGATTGAGAGGATTAAGTTTGTATTTCAAAGTTTGTATGACAATAGCAGAGACATTGACATTGTTGTAAAGCTTGAGGAAGGTGGCAGAGACTTAGACCTACACCTTTACTCTTTCTTCTTTTTTCTCCTATTGTTTTAGTTGCAAGATTCAATCATAGAAGATGCAATCTATAGCATCTGTAGTTGGTGCCACTCTCACTGGCAAAGACACTTATCCAGAATGGTAGAGGAAGATCAAATCTTCCTTCATCTACAATGAATTTTGGGATGGTATTTGCGAAGGAACCACAATAGAGACAGAAGCTGGAGGGGCCATAACCAGAGACCCAGGACCTCTAGAATATGAGAAAGAGAAGGCCATTTGGAAAACAAAAGACAAGAAATCTTTAGCGGTAATCACTGCCACAGTTAGTGAAGAGGTGAGCCAGCACATATTTCCTGCAAAGTCATGTTTTGAAGCACTAAAAACGTTAAAAGATCTGTATGATTCACACTCTGAAATGGAAGTTATTCAACTAATGCTAAAACTATTCAGTTTAGAAGTAAACGACAATGATCCCATGTTACTTTCCTCTGAAATCAAAGCTATCATGCACAAGATTCAAGCCACTGGTATGAAACTAGATCTTCCCCTTGCAGCATTTGTAAAATCTTTGTATCCTTCTCACTCTAACTATCTTGAGTCATTGCAAGCAAGTGACAAGTTCAAATCACTGACATTTGACACCCTGGTAGAGAAGATACCTGATAGAGAGAAAGATTTTGGTAAGAAGACAACCCAACATTCTGGAGAATCACTTTGCTTTGCTAAAAAAGAAAAGAACCACACCAAATACCAATCCAATGATCATCCCAAAGGAGAAAGCGGCAAGAGAGGCAGAGGAAGAAGAAACTTCAGAGGTAGAGGAGGCAGAAACAACTCCAGCAAAAGATCAGATTTGAAGTGCAAGTGTTGTGGAAAGATTGGACACACAGCAGATCAGTGTTGGGATTTGTGGGACTCCATCAAAGATAGACACAACCAGAAGAAAGATGACGATAAGAACCAAGATGCTAGTAAATCTTCAGATTCTTCTCATTGTATTGTTGCACATTGTAATCTTGGTATTAATGAAATGACTTCACTTTCATCTTACACAGATTGTTGGCTACTTGATACTGGTGCAACATCACACATGACTTTTAGAAAATACTGTTTTGAAGAACTTAATGAAACAATAAATGGCATAGTTTACTTTGCAGATAAGTCAAGTCTTAAACCAAAGGGAATGGGCACCATTCGGCTAAAGATGCCTAGATTCCCTGATTTCTTGTTGAAGAATGTTCTTTATCTTCCAGAGTTGTAGAGAAGCCTACTATCCTTGGTGTAGATTCGATAGCAAGGCTATTCCATCCACATGTTTGATGGAATCATAGAAATAAGAAAGTCCTCTAACAACCAAGTCATCATGACTGGATATGAAGATGGGAAGCTGCTGAAGCTAAAGGGTTCATTTGCAATGGTTCAGAACTATGCCTACCTCTCTCAGCATGGAGAAGGTAATTTGTCATCAAGTTTATTGTGGCATGCAAGATTTGGTCATCTGAATTATAACAGTCTTCATTTGTTGAGAAAGAATGGTGTATTTGGTTTGCCCACCATTCCCAAAGAGAAGAGCAAATGTGATGCATGTATATTAGGGAAACATAGTAAGCTGCCATTCCATGAATCTAATTTCAGAGCAAGTAGGAAATTAGAATTAAGGCATTCTGATTTATGTGGCCCAATGCCAACTCCTTCTGCCAATGGGAATAAGTATTTTATGACCTTTGTTGATGACTACTCAAGAATGTGCTGTATTTACTCATTAAAGACAAAATCAGAAGCATTTCAAACATTCAAGGACTTTCATGCATTGATAGAAAAACAAGCACAATATAAAATTGGTACACTTCGTACTGACAATGGGAAAGAATACACTTCAAATGCTTTTGAATATTATCTTCGCCAACATGGAATTGCATATCAGAATACAGTTCCCTACAATCCTCAACAAAACGGTGTAGCAGAAAGAATGAACAGAACCATAATGAATATGGCACGCTCAATGATGTTTTTTAAGAATGTAAAACTAATGTTTTTGGGTGATGCAGTGAAATGTGCAGCCTATTTGAGAAACATAAGTCCCTCAAATGCTCTTGATAACAAGACTCCACATGAAATGTGGTTTGGCCATCTCCCTTCAGTCAGGCATCTCAGAGTTTTTGGTTCCACCTGTTATGCCTTGATTCCAAAGCAGCAAAGAAACATGCTTGGTGCTTGAAGCAAAAAATGCATTTTCCTGGGGTACGAAGAAAACTCCAAGGCATACCGTCTGTATGATGAGGTAAACAAGAAGTTTGTTATTTCCAAAGATGTCATTTTTCTTGAGAGTAATAAAAATGACCAGTCCATTGAGAGACAACTTGATCGTTTGCAAAAATATCCTCATCCAAAGAAATATTCTGAAAATGAATATGAAATTCCAAACCTTGAAGGAGGGATTCCTATTCTGGATCAACCTTTGGAATTTCCATATGAAGCACCAAATCCCCCGCATGAAGAAGTTCCTACTACTTCACCTAAACAAGAGATTCAACTGGATGATGTGATTGAGAGAATTGGAAGACTCAACCTTGAAGGAAATGAAGCACCACCAGCTGATCAACAAGGACCATCACGGAAGATTCTTAAATGGGCCACAAAGACACTTGAAAGTTGGAAAGACGAGAATGAGAAGTTCAAAAAGACATGAAGATGGAGGAGAAGCAGATAAATCAGGTGATAACATGGATGTATCATTTGATTGTGAATTTAATTTATCTGCTAACTTTGAACCAACTTCCTTTGAAGAAGATTCTACTCGAGTTGAGTGGAAAGAAGCTATGCAGAATGAGTATGATGCACTCATGAAGAATGGAACTTGGAAGCTGGTTGACCCTCTAGTTGGAACCAAACCAATTGGCTGCACTTGACAAGCACAAAGCGAGGCTTGTAGCAAAAGGCTATGAACAGAAGGAAGGAATTGACTATGAAGAAACGTTTTCTCCTACAGCAAAATGGGCTACCATCCATACCTTACTCTCTTTAGCTGCTCAGAATGGGTGGAAAGTTCATCACATGGATGTGAAGACTACTTTCTTGAATGGAGACTTGAAAGAGAATGTCTTCATGTCTCAGCCAGAAGGCTTTGTTGTGAAATAAAAAGAACAAAAGGTTTGCAAGCTTGTCAAATCCTTGTATGGCCTAAATTAAGCGCCTCACGCATGGTATGAAAAATTAACCGAGCATCTTTTGAAGTTAAATTTCGAACATTTTGATCTTGATGATGCAACACTATTTATAAAGAAAGTTGGAAGATCTGTTTTGTATCTTGTGGTGTACGTAGATGATATTTTGATGACAAGGAAAAATGAGAGATATATAGCATCCATAAAGAAAGATTTGAAAAAGATCTTTGAAATGACAGATATGGGACATCTCCACTATTACTTAGGAATTGAAGTCACTCAACATCCTAAGTACATATTCATATCTCAGAAAAAATATGTTGGAGAACTACTAGACAAATTTTGCATGACAGAATGCAACCCTATCTCTACTCCAATGGAACAGAAAATGAAGCTCACATCAAGCGAAGGAAAAGAATTTGAGGATGCGACCAAGTATCGACAACTTGTAGGAAGACTTATCTACCTTACAACAACTAGAATAGATATTTCTTATGTTGTTCGCATACTTTCAAGGTTCATGCATAAACCTTGTGAAGGACACTGGTCAACTGCAAAAAGAGTTCTAAGATAATTGAAGGGGACTCAAGACGTTGGACTCAAGTACTCTAAGGTGGATGACTTCAAAATTAGATTTTGATGGCGATAAGGAGACAGGAGTATCAAATTCTAGATACACTATGAGTCTTGGATCAGTAGCTGTCTCATGGATATCATGCAAACAGTCAGCTTCGGCAGATTCAACAACAGAAGTAGAATATGTGGTTGCAGATGAAGCAACAAAAGAAATAGTATGGCTCAGGAAGATACTTGAATATTTGCAAGAAAAACAATAGAACTCCACTCCATTACTGATCGACAATACTTCTGCAATCAAGCTAGCTAAGAATCCTAGATTCCATGATCGAACCAAACACATCAACACAAAGTATCATTTGATTTGACATCATGTAGAGGCCAAGATAGTCCATCTTCGACATTGTTCCACAAATTATCAATTTGCAGACATCTTCACCAAAGTGCTTGGACGAGAAAAGTTTGAAAGATTCAGAAACATGCTCGGACTTACTAACACCCCTTCGGATTAAGGGGGGGATTGTTGGAATATAATCCGCCAGGATTATATATTATTGTAAATATTAGGAATATGAAGAGACTCTCAGATGTGTGATCCCAAGAGTCATCGTAGATGTATAAATAAAGGCATTCTATGGAGAAATAATAAGAATTCAGGAGTTATTCCACCTGACACCATTGAAGCTTGAACACATCCAAGAATCGGGTGTATTTTATTTTTATTTATTTCTATCTCTTGGGTAAGCCTTTTCACACAGTGGAAAGCACAAGCATAGATCCACTCTTATTGGATGTTCTGATCAAGACAAGAAGATCAATTCTTGAATATAGTGCTACCAGAACCACTACCAAAAGAATTTGAAGAGGTGACAAATCTCTTAAAACACCAAAAGATTTATGGCAGACCTTTCATGGAGATGAGTATGATGTATGGCCAGTGAAAGTAAGTAATCAATTAAAATTACAATATTTGTGGCACTTCATAGTTGAATAGGATCCCATTGATCCATAAAAATTTAATGCTTTGACAGAGTTCAAAAAAGAAAGAAGGCAAGTTGTTTCCTTATGTATCATACAAGACAGTATATAATATTCCCTATTTCATTACATTGTAGAAGTTGATACTCCAAAGGGAGCATGGGATACATAGAAAGAAGTGTTTAGTGAGGAACCACCTGTAGAGGAAGATGACTTTGCAAGTCAGGGAAAGCACCAAGAATCCTACAATGAAGTGGAAGACAATCAACATTATTGTGTCTATGAGGCAGCTCGTGATCATGTAATCCCAACAAAGATTATTGATCTTGTTGTATTTGCTGATGACATTGAAAACGAAACTGTTAAGGTAGCAATACTCACTAATGTCAGTGATATTCTCTCTAAGAAAGAGACACTTGATAGCAGCATAGAAGTTGCAACAATTGCTGAGAATGAGAAACAACCACTTGACAATAGCACAAAATAAACCACAACATGCAGTCCACCCCAAAACCAGAAAAAAATATAAGTTTGAGGGATATCTATGAGAAGACTCCTATTGGTGATGAACATCTACGTTATGCTTTGTTTTCTTCTCAGCTCACAATTTTTGAAGAAGCAATGAAGGATGCACAGTGTGTACAAGCAACTAAAGAATTCAATAATGAAGTAGCTTCCATTGATGAGAAACACCAAGATGTGAATGCTTTCCAAGAAAAGTTGAAATATAATCATATTTTTTCTGACAAAGATTTTTAGTGTGCAGGTAAAGATGACAACCAAAAAAATCATGTTAAAATAGAAGAAGAAAGACTCTGAAGAACAACTACTTAGTATCAAGATCCAGAAGACAAAGAAGAAGAATTCCAAGTACACTTCAAGGAAGAAAGTGAAGTTGAATATTTTTTAATGAATTGTAAGCCTAGCTTAGACATAGACCAACACACATCTTTTTGCATTGATAGTGCTGAAAGTATTGTCCTAGTTGAGATTAAGGGGGTGTGTTAAAAATTGTAATCTCAACGGACCACTATCAATATTGCATTAATTAGTTAGTTAGTTGACTAGTTGAATTGGTCACATTACCTAGAATTAGTGGCCCATAGTATTTGATGACCCATGGTTTTGCTATTATGTAATCCTATAATTACATTTGCTTAATATTGAGAAGGAGATCAATACGCCCTTAGTGCTTCTTTATTCTATCTTGTTTTCTTTTTCATTAATTACGGTTTAGTGCAAGTCGATAGGATGTGGATAAGTCTCCATAGAATAGAATTGCTTGCACGTTAGTTTTCCTCTCATCGTGAGTTGTAGAGCCATTATTTTTTACCAAAATTAATTAGCCTGTGTAGCGGCCATCAATGTAAATGCAGTTGTGTTATAAACTGATCTCCAGCAACTTGAGATCTAACCACCTACTACTAATTCAGTCCAACAAGCTTGTTATTGATGGGAGGCCTCGTCAACCCTTGATATATCAACCCACCTTATAGACTTGACCCTTTTAGCATTCATGGGCATTCAATAACAAACACTTATTCTTATTCACGGGCGTTCGATACTGCATTGCACCAACGTTCGATAGCAATAGGATGAAAGAGAAACAACTCCAAGAATGCTAAGCCAACTATTTTCCCAACCCACAATGAAAAACATAACCACTAAATGTTTACACAAAACACCAATCGAAACCAGATTCCAAATTGATCCTTTCTAGACATGCAGCTCATAAATTAAATGCATGCCAACCTATTCTCCGTTCTTTCGCGTATCACCAACACTAACATTGTTGTCTATCCTTATTGTGTCATCCACACCTGGGGTAATAATTGTTGACAATTATACAAGCATGCTCGTGGAAATAATAACGTTTGTTTCTCTATGATTTGACTGATAGTTAATTGGGATTAATGACCATGCATGTTTCAATGACCATGGACGATGGTGATGGGTTATGTTCATCCTTAAACATTATATAGTTGCATCAGTCGGCCATGCAAACTCAACAACATCCCTTTTTACTCTATCCGGGCTTAGTATTTTTCCCTATGTCTATTTTCATGTGAGACACCTTAAACTGCATCTCCTCACCAAGAGGAACTTCACAAAGTCTAAGCACAAAGTCTAAGCAACAATAGCTATATTTATGCTTAGCTAGATTGATTGAGTACAATTTACTACGACATTAAGCTTAACCAATTATTATTCCTAGAATAGGTTGAGCAATATGGATATTTACTTGACAATGAGATAACTAAGAGGTATCGGCTAGTAGTAAATTAGAGGAAAAAATACATAGAAAACGTTAAAAACTAGTCCATTACTATTTCCTACCACATTAATTAAAATAATAGAGTTCGAGGTTAAAATAATCATAACACTAAGTGCTTCCTGTAATAGCCTTAATGTTACTATGACCGATTAAATAATACTATATTAATTATCACAAGCTAGGCCATTAAACTATGGTTTGTACTCAAACTTGATTGAAGGTAATAAGGGTGTTAACAATTCTTTTGGTTCGAACGGATTAAATAAATTGATTCCAAGCCTACCTGTATAATCAATAAGGTCTAGTTGTAGCTCCTGAATTCAAATAGTTATGAATCATAGCAATAAGCATAAATTGATGTATTAGACTTAAAAAATGGTTCATCTTAAAATCATTGCCTTTGTCCATTAAGAAGGAGCGTATATTTGTCTTGGTATAAACAACGTCAGACATCCACATAGACCAGGCATATCATTCCTGTAACAACCCCTAATTTCGTAAAAAAGAAAAATATTTATTGCATGTAATATTAGAATTTGATAGACAATATTTAGAGCGATGTTATTACCCATACTTGATTTGTCATGCATTACTATCGTCATGTATTTAAATTACTACTTGCTTGCTTATTTGGTGGTCTGTCGACATGACAATACTTTTTGACTTAAGAAAATTGTCTAAAATAAAATTGTTGTCACAAGGCAGTTTGTTGTTGTAGTTTGTTTGTTTCTAACTATAGTTGTTCAAAGAATGAGTCAAAGGTCTTACTTAGTCGCTATGAATAAAGCATGAATATTCTCGTCTACGAAGTGAAGGAATTGAGGTACCTCAACATTACCGTTTAATCAACAAACTCTATACTAAGATGCTATCTGGAACAAAGCCCAAAATGTACCTAAGGTCTGGAAAAGGTTCTAATCCTAAAGTCTCTTACTCTTCAAAGTTCAAAAAGCCATAAAATACGCTATCTATTTTCATCAATTTTTTTAACAAAAGTAAAAGTTCTACCATAAGGATACTAAGGGCCCAACTTTATCGTTGTAGGTATAATACAAGCAAAACAAATAGAATGTAAACCATAAATTTTTACACCATTCTCCAAAGTGGCAACCATGTCATAGATAAGGGTTTGATTTGAGGAGAAGTGTTGACAGTCAGCTTTAAATTCGATATCCACTTAAATACTATGTAAGTACAGTATAAAGATTTGTTATAAATTTGAGCCTTGTGATTTCAAAATATCTTCCAACTGTTGGCAAAGTATGAGTTGTAAAACCTCGAGGGGTTTAATGGTTCTTGATTACTGTGCTGTTCGTTTCAAAAGAGTTTGGAGAATGTTAAGAGCTCCTTTAATTTCCACAAGGGCCTTTGACTGCATTTTTTCTCCACTTTGTCTGTATCCAGAGGTGGAAGAACCACCAAAACTCAGCCCATGGTCGCCATGTAAAACATTTTAAGCTCGGCTCAAGCATTAATGGACCTTGCAAAATTTTCTATGGTGTTGACTCTGTGTTAAAGAACTATCGAAAGGTAACCTGTAATCTTCAACGTTACAATTTTCTTATTACTAAGTCTTCACTTAAATTATTCATGGTTTAACTTCCAGGTTAGTGTATTGCTTGTAGGTTGACTCTGGAACGAGGTGGAGGACACCACTGGCTGCGTAGTCTTCCCCTTTATCTCATAAGACCTTTTCCACTCCCTTATGTGGATATTGAGAAGGAAACTGGTTTTTGTGGTATGCTTCATGGCGTTGGGTTTTCCTCCACTCTAAGTTCGATAAGAGAGTGATACATTGCTTAGGTATTTTATACAATGCTATTATAAGAGTGTAAATCATCTCTTATGGAGTCGTGGATGACTATGCCACTCTGTAATCTTTTATTGGTTTTTAAAACTTTGTTTTCTATAGTAAGACCCGTAAGAGTTTTGATATGCTATCTATGTTTATGTCTTCTTTTTAGTAATGGTGTAAAATTCTAGAGCTGTAAGAGTTGTGACTGTGGAGTCTTGGCGCTTCCTTTTGAATGATAAGGGGTTTAAGACTATTCCATTTTGATTCTAGAAATGTATTTATATAATTACAGACTTCGAGCGAGTCTCACCCATGAGGGATTTCAATGTTTAACTTAATTTCAGTGTTTTTAAAGAAGAAGTGGCTGCGAGCC
>LPNX010535006.1:264904-307668 GCA_001517045.1 Pseudotsuga menziesii | reverse complement strand
ACATATATATATACATATATATATATACATATATATATATACATAATCCGTCGGGGTTATCTAAAAGATGTTTCAAAGGTGACAGTATAAATTTTTTTAATAGTTCACAGTGTTGTAGCTGTGGGCCTTTCACTATCGATTTTATTTGGTTTCGAGACAATGTTTATTTCAATTTTCCTATTTTTATAAAAGAAGAGAATAATAGGTCTGCAATAACCTGCCGAGGATGTTAGTAAAATGAAGCAAACGTTGTTTCTTTAAGCATTTTTTCAAAAAAATTCTAAACCATTTTACTTGCTCCCGGTATCTTTTAATGTTTAATCTTAAGTGGCATAAAATTCATAAGGAATATAGTCAAACTCTAGGGTTCAGGATAGGAAGCCTCTATCGAGAAATCTTATTGGTTTATTTTTATACTGGATGTATTTGGGGCAAAGCCTGTGAGGGTTCTTACTGTCGATTTCCTTTATAATTTTAATGTTCTAGGGAGATCTTGAGAGAGCTTTTACTGTGCCTACTTAAATTTAATTAACAGGCCATGAGACTGTAAGTAACTTAAGAAGAACTTACATACTGATTAGTTATTAATTTTTATTTTGAACCCTGGTTATTTTAAAGTTTAATCTAGAGTTTGTTTAAAGGGACAAGATTATTGTAAATGGATTGTTAGATTAAAAATTGGATCTATGCATTAGTGTTTTACTTAGCTTTGAAATTAAGGTGTTTGAGAAAAGTAAATACCTTAATAAGTTCATAAAAGAAGCGACTTTGGAATTTATTTCATGTTCCTATGCTTGCTTTGTAAACTTCATGTTCGGCTTTACTAAATCTAATTTTTTATCTTCTTGGATTTAAGAGTTGTAGCTTGTAAATTCTAATTAAATACTATGTCTTTTCAATATCAGTAGATTGTAACCAGTATATAAATATATCACATCTTATCGACTGTAATAATGATCATGCGTAAGGTTTCCATCATTATGTGCTATTACTCAACACAATATCATATCTTCCTACTGTTGAGGCCTAGAAATTCCCAGGCAACAACAGTAAGGGATTCTCCCTAGTCAACGTTCCCAACTAGCCCATGACTGTTTGGTATGGGGAATCCATCTGGCTTGCGGTCTAGCTACCATAGGTCAAATAACAAAGCAAAGGGTTTTACCGGTTGTGGCCCAGTCCACCATATATTTTGTATTTTTGACTTAATGTATGATATGCAAGTGCCTAATTAACCATGCAGGGCAATAAGATGCAAGGAGCAGTCACAACATGATGCGTAGGTTCTTACCTCTCGTCTTAGCATTCACAAGCATCTAAATCACAAACAACAAGAAATTTAAAACTAACTACCTAAACTATCCCTAGGGAGCAGGATTATCATTCATTGGTGAGTAATATATTTTGTACATGCAATATGAAGAGATACAGATAGCTGATACTTCTTTCAAGACACATGAACAATTACAAATATTTGAACAACCAGATACCCAATTGTTTTATGAACGACATTTATTACTCATGGTGGAAAACATCCCAAAAAGATACTGAAGACCATTCAACAAGAACATAGGTTCAGGAAGTTAAATACTCTCATAGTTAATGAAACACAGCTGAAAACGAAATAGTTCCCCTTCAACATTATTCATTTAGTTACATTGATACATTCCACCTTTCGCTTCCTCCAGAAGGCAAAAGTTGCAGTTTCTGATTGTAAAACGAAGTAGTTCCTCTTACAAGCAAATGGTTTACAAGTTTTTCCAAGGAAAAAGTCCCCCTCTAAGTTCTACTTTCAAATATTTAAACTACAACTGCAGACCGCTTGGGATTCCCCCCAAACGTCTAACCTTTCAGTTCCTCAACGCTTCATATTCCTCTATCTTTTCTGCGCATGCTCGTGATTGGCTGAGTAACTACTGGACCTTTCAGAGCTGCTCCTCTATCACCATTCATTTTGTCTTTTTCCTGCGATCCTGCTAGTTTCGGCCTTGCTTCTACCAAACGGTCTGTCTTCCTCCACACCATGGTAGTTTGATCGATCTCCTGAACCCACCTGCAATCAATCGACAAGCATCATTCATTGGAATGGCATTTTAAACATTAAAATTAACCACCTAAAACAGCTAATCCACAAGAAAACAGCCAGGTACGTCTCCCATTATTAGAATTTTATCAAACGCTGATGCCACTACCTTGACCACCTCCAAGCTTGACAACATTACCAACGGCAGCAAATGGGAAACTCACCAGCGGCTCAAAATACCAACATCAGAGGGGTAGACCAATCTGCAAGCGGGAAAAAATGGCAATCGGGGGGATATTAACATCGAAGGCTAAACGGATTTCCCAACCGCAACGACGAAAGAGACCTAAGATGCGGATAAGTGAAATGTGGGTGGGAAAAAGGCTTTAGTCAGAAGTCGGACGGCTTTACACTTCGGAAGCTGAAGGACTTTTAGAGCCGCAACAGCAGAAGGGACAAGAGCTAGAGACATCTGAAACGTGGGAGGGAAAAGCTCAATCAAAAGTCGAAAGACATTACATCAGAATCCAAATGACTTTCCCAGCCGCAACGACGGAAAATAAAATGCTACGGGTATGCGACGAAAAGGTCAACACGCATCGGTGGTCGGAGCTCTTCATACTTCGGATGGCTAAACGATTTGGGAGCCGCAACGGTGGACGGGAAAAGGCTATCAGCCGCCGATTTAACATAGCAAGACATTTGATCAATAAAAATGACTTAAGTGCTTTGGACAACTTCTTAATTTCAACAATGGACAGAAACTTGTTATACCTCCGCAACTGCGACCAACGATGAAGAACACTTGGTTCGATCAACAAGCGAAAACAAACTTAGAATCTGCGACTCACCATAAATTCCAACCGTAGTTAAAAATCAAATCTTGGGTGAGAGTTAAGCTTTTACAATCATAAAAATTAGAACATGACCAAAAACTCAAAGGATCCAATGATTAAAACAATGCAAAAATTATGAGGAGGGGCCCAAAATTTAAGAAATTTGGGGAAAAACAGTTGCAGCTGCAACACCTACTTAAACATAATTCATATATTCATGTCCTAGAGTACGTCACTTCAGTGAGAGGAAAAATACGAGGCATAATTTATTTTCATTTCTATATCAACCAGTCTTTATACAAACACTAAATTCTACAATCATTGAACAATTGTCTATTAACTATAACTTCATTCTAAACAATTTACAACTTTCTTAAACATAAGTAAAAAAATGTCATAATACAGATTAGAGTTGGAACCTGGATGTGTTTCAGAGAAAAGGGACTAACACCCAAGGGAGATTGTTCCACCCAACATTTCCAAAAGCAACCAAACACTTGCTTAGGACCCCCTAGTTTGTTCATTGCAACACTAGGATGGAGATCTCTGCCACACAGCATACTTCTACAACTTAGCACTCAGTAGCATACTTAACTCAGCAAAACACTTTAGCTATCCCCCCATCAAATTCTTTGTGTGCCTGACTTTTCAGTTTGCAACAGTCACAATGTTCATTCTCTTAGAAATCAAAATGAGTGGTGAGCCTCCTACTCAATTTGATGGTTTATATAATATTTCCTACGTCTTTGGGTTAGTTTTGGAATTTAAGGAGCCACCCATCTCAGTTCCCCCTCTTAGGGAACATGACCATTTTTTTTGGGATAATGCTCCTACAACAACTAGAAAGTGAATGTTAGTGCTGCCACTTGTCAACCAGCCTTCTACAATTTCTCCTTTCTCCTAGTGGGCAGTGAACACTCATTTAACAATCTCCCCTGAATAGGTGTCTCCTTTTATTAATTATTAAAATAAATAATTCTTCAATTACAGTCATCCTTGACCCACTTGGTCATAAAATTTACAAGAAAAAATAACATAATGTTTTTTCTGAAATAAATAATAAATATTTATTTTCAGTTTTGGGTATGTTACAAACACCCCCCGTTAAGCTCAACATTGTCCTTGATGTTTCTTAAGTTATTCTGAGTCTTCTTGGAACAGAGATGGATATTCCACCTGCATATCGCTCTCCAATTCCTAGGTTGCTTCATCTGGTCTGAGATGTTTCCACTACACCTTTACCTGTCCAATGGTATGATTCCAGAGAAACATTTCCCTCCTGCCAAGAATAAAATCCGGTTCCACCAAAAAATCTCCTTCTGGTTCTACCTGAATCACATTCTAGTCAATCACATGAGTAGCATCGTGTATATACTTTTTTCAGAATAGAAATGTGATAAACATTGTGTATCCTAAGATTAGGTGGCAAAGCTAGTTGAGAAGCCACTGGACCCACTCTTGACAATATCTTGAAGGGTCCACAATATTTGGGTGCTAATTTAGTACAAGTCCCTAGTTTAAAGGAGTTCTTTCTTGGTTTCACCTTAACAAACACATGCTCACCTACTTGGAATTCCTTCGGAGTTCTTTTAAGGACAACATGACTGTTTTTCTTGTCTTGAGCAGTTTTCAAGTTGACTTGTACCCGTTTCACTATTAGTTCCAATCTTTTAACATGCCAGGTCCTAACATCAACCGCTCTACTAGATTACTCCATGTAATAGGAGTGTTACACTTTCTACCATATAATATTTCAAAAGGACTAAGCTTTGTTGAAGCTTGATAATAGTTATTATAAGCAAATTCAACCAAATGCAAATAGTCTTCCCACTTCTTGGGACAGTCTCTAACATACATTCATAACATGTCTTCTATTACTTGATTGAATCTTTCTGTTTGTCCATCCATTTGCAGATGATAAGCAATACTGAAATTTAATTTAGTATTTAATCCTTTAAATAGAGTTTTCCAAAAATTACCAGTAAATCTGGGATCTTTGTCAGAGATTATTACCTTTGGAATTCCATGCAGACAAAAGATTTATTTCATAAAAATATCAGCAATATTAGCAGCTATATAACTTGTTTTAACAGGGATAAAGTGTGTTTCTTTTCTTAATTTATCATCAGCTACCATAATTGAATCATTTTGTTTCTAGTTTTTAGGTAGACCAGTTACAAAGTCAAGAATGATGACTTCCCATTTCCAATTTGGAATTGGTAATGGCTATAAGAGGCCTACTGGGTGTTGATGTTCATCTTTTACTTGCTGACATTCGATACACCTAGCTAAAAATTCAGCAACCTCATTATTCATGTTAGGCCAAAAGTAATATTTTCTTAACATAGTTATCATCTTTTGATACCTCGGATGTTCAAAAAAAGGACTTTTGTGAACTTCATTCAAAATCAACAGCTTAACTTCTAGTATATTTGGTACATAAAGTCTATTTTTGAACAGTATTAAACATTTTTCATTCAAATTGTAATATGTGATTATACTTTAATATGTATTATGAGTTATCTTTTCTTTCAAATTATGATATTCTGGATCCCGCTGTATTCCTTCTTCGAATTTATCTTCCAATTCAGTTTTATAACTTTTAATGGTAGTTACAAAACTTGTTACTGCATTTCTACTTAAGGAACAAAACCACTTTATTTTCTTTCTGTTTTATATGTTTGATTTCGAAATCATATTTGCTAAGGATAGCTAGCCATATAGCTTTCATTTCATTTATATTGTGCTGATCAAACATATATTTTAGGCTCATGTTATAAGACATTAGCAAAAATCTTTTACCTATTAAGTGATGGCACCACATTTTAAAAGAATATATTATTGCGGCCAACTCTAAGTCATAAGTTGCATAGTTATTTTCATGACTTTTTAATTTTCTTGATTTGTATGCAATTGCATGACCTTCTTGTGTTAGTACCCTGCCCAAGCCTTCGTTGCATGCATCAGTGCATATGACGAAGTATTTGTCTGGGTCTTCTATTTTCAGGATGGGTGTAGTAGTTAAAAATTCTTTTAGTTTATTAAAATTGTCTTTGCATTTCTGATCCCAAACAAATTTCTTACCCTTTTTCTATAATGAAGTTATAGGATTTGCAATATTTGAAAATCCTTCAATAAATTTTCTGTAGTAACCTGTTATCCCCATAAAGGATTGTACATCAGTTACGTCCTTAGGAACATGCCAATCAATTATAGCTTTTATTTTATTTGGGTACACCGATATCCCTTCTTTGGATATTGCATGCCCTAAATATTGTATTTTATCTTTATAAAAATCACATTTGTTGAACTTAGCATATAGATGATGTTCTCTTAACACTTGTAGAATTATCTTTAGGTGTTCATCAAGCTCTTATTTTGTCTTAGAATAAATTAATATGTCGTCTATAAAGACGACTACAAATTTGTATAAGTACCTACTTAGGACATTGTTCATTAAGCACATGAAGGTTGTTTGGAAGAAGAAAGAAGTTGCAAGGAAGAAATGTAATGTAGAATTGTTTATTTATATAATGTAGAAGATGTATTACATAATAGGGCCCTGGTAATTTATACCGTGAATGGGGAAGAGAGGTGACTTTTCAAGTCACCTCTTAGTTTATTACATTAATTGACCTAACTTAATAATTAAATTTGGCTTTTGTTACATTGCCTTCCCCTTAAGCAATATTTGTCCTCAAAGCTTATTTAACGACAATGACTATGTGAACTGTCACAACGTCTCTGATGTGGATATCTATATGGGTTGTTACTAGCAGGTTTTGTCCTTTGTTCTATTTCGATTATGGGTTCAATTTTTTTGTTGTTGGGAGTGCCATAGGTAATTCTTGAAACACCTTGTGATGTTTTCGAATTATCTCTTGTGTCTCTGGTTGTTTGTCCATATCTCCTTCACTTGTTAGAATCTCTATTCTTGACATTGAGGTATGTACGTTGGTGTATCTTTCCAACATAGCTTTTCCATCTGATGTGATGTAACTAGTTGTGTTGGAGGTGGTCGGTATCCATATAGTTTGTGTGTTTTCCTGAACTCGTGGAATTCAATAAAATGTTCTTGGTGATTTGCATATTATGTACCCAAGGTTTGTAACCATTGTATTCCTAATACTACATCGATTCCTCCCAGTGGTACCGCAAGGAAATATGACTCTAAGTTATATTCTTGCATTTATAACTTAACGTTGTGACATTTCCCCACGTTGTCAATCTTCTTTCCATCTGCTACCATAACCTTCATGTTAGGTACTGGACAAATAAATAGGTTAAATACTTTAGCAAGGTTGACATTAAATAAGTTATGGGTGCTTCCAGAGTCGATGAGAACTGTGAGGTTATTATTTTTTATATGTCCTTTAATCTTCAATGTTTGTAGTTGGGTGATTCCGATAATAGCAGCTAATGAGATTTGTGGGGAGTCATCGTCGATTCGTGGGTGGTAGTTTTGTTGGCTATTCACATCGTTCTCCATTGGTTCATTGATTTCTAGCTCTGCTTCACAAGCATATAATTTCTTATGTAAGCATATGTGCTTAGAATTCCATTTGTCCCCACATAACTTACATTTTCCTTCTTTTATTCTCTGGGCCTCTAAAATGGGCCTTGTTCCTTCCCTAAGTTGAGGCGGTGTATACATTGGATTTCCTGTGTATCCTGAATGGAGGGGGTTCTTTTTGGAGTGTCTTGGTCGACATTTGTATCAACGGATTTGATTTCAATAATCCTAGCTTTACGTCATGCTTCCTCCATGGTAGAGATTGCAATATCCCTGGTTTTGACCCCGGTTGCATTAAAAGATACATGATGTGTATATTGTAATTAATCATGGTGTGGAGCTAAAGGAAAAAGCCCCACCATTGATTTGGTTGTGTTATGTTTTGGCAATTGGGATCGTTGCCAATGGTATATCATGCTATATGGCACATAATAGTTTTGGCATCATGTAAATATGCACATTAATTAAAATGAACCTACAGCCAACTACGATGGTGCAACGTTAATGAAAAGGGCATGATTTCCTAAGGTTAAGGGGGGGAAGTGTCTAACCCACGGGAGCAATTGGGAGATTGCCATGTGTCAACCACCCATTTAAAATTCCTGTTGTTAGCTAGGAGAAGTTATGGCTGGGAAGTGGTGGGTGGTAGGTGATTCAGAGGATTATTCATCTTTAATTTACACTGATCCAATATGGTACAATAGTTATTAATCTATGGTTCAAAGAACATAACACATGTATGTTCCACACATATGCTAAACATAGTGGTGACCTATCGCACCCGTTGCGACATACGTCACACCTGCTGCGACAGACATATCACACTGCTGTGACAGAATTAGCTGCAACAAACTTATCACTTGCTGTGACAGACTTAGCTGTGATAGACTTATCACTTGCTGTGATAGACTTAGCTGCGACAGAATTATCACTTGCTGTGATAGACTTAGCTGCGACATACTTATCGCACTTGCTGTGACATCACGAAGTTAGTGGTGACATCAAACGGTTACGTTACGTGTGACGCTATGGTATGGTGAAACATATGTGCGTAATGGTCATTGCAAAGTGTTGTGACTCAACATGTGCGTGGAGTTAGTTGCAACGTTTCGGGGATATGGAACGTCGTGGTAACATAATGCTTGTGCAGTGACTTGGCCGAATTGTATGATTTAGCTTAGCATATGGTTGTAACAATAATAATAAAAGGTAATAGCTGAGATGATGGAATCAAATCGGTTACTTATCCCTCCCGCTAAATGCTTAAATAGGGGATTCTGGCCGCAGTGAAGGGGGGAGAGGATTCAGCTCGTTTAGAAGGCAGCGCATCGTTTCTCTGTTATGAGAAGCTTGGAGAATTTTCCGTAAAGTGTTGAAATGCTGTGGAAGTCGACTTTCTCTATTATATTTTAGCTTTCTTTGCCTTTCGAAGGCTAAATGTAATTTCTAGAAGAGAGGTCTTAAATATTTTGTACATCATTCTGTTTACAGTTGCTGAAGTTGTTTCTAGAACCATTTTGTACCATTTTAAAAAAATTAATTGGATCGGTACCCATTGGAGAGGGACCCGAAGACGTAGCCCTGTGGAGGGGGGTGAACTCCGTTATCAACTTCTGTTTGTGACACTCTGATTCTGTGCTTCTTTATATCTGTTTATCAGTTTGTTTTCCATCTGTTTTCAGTATTTAATTTCTATTAATGTTGTTCCATTAATTAACCTGCTGAACGCATTCTTTTAACACAAACTTTTAATGCACACAAGTTGAGGTCCGACAGATCATGTTATGGTATCAGAGATGGTTGACTGCTTGTGCAAATTTGTGAATGCTTACCAGATCCAGGTTAAAGCGTGGTGAAGGAAAATTAGTTGAAGAAGATCCTGAGATTGGCTCAAGGAGAACATTCTCAAGAACCATGTCTTCTCCACGAGGGGAAGAAGAAGGACATACAGAACGGGAAAAACCTGTTATTTCTGAATCTGAGTTTTTAGAGGCTTTTATGAGCATGAAAGCCATGATGGAAATTCTACTCGATGAGCAAGCAGAAAGGAAGAAGAAAGAAGAAGGATCTTCATCCAAAGATGCAGAAGTGAAGAAGGAAGAAAAGCGTAAAGGAGTAGGAGGTGATGGTGATCCTCTTGATACTACTCAAACATTCTCTTCTTCTCATGCTTCTCATTCACATAATGCTAATGCAAATTCTAATATGCCTTATTTCAAATTGGATGTTAAGTTTGAGTTACCAATTTATAATGGAGATTTAGATGTTGAAAAGTTAGACAATTGGATCAAGCAGCTTGAAGTATATTGCAGGGTGCAGGGCATTAATGATGACCCTTCCAAGATTCAATTGGCCATTTGAGAATGAGTGGAATGGCTCTTACTTGGTGGGAGAGCAAGATTCAGCAAGATCTTCGAAAGAATGTTAAAATTATTTCAGTTTGGAATGAATTCATTGAAGTATTAAGGAAGAAATTTTATCCTTTAGGCCATATCCAACAATTAACCATGGGTTGGAAAATTTTTAGACAAGCTAAAGGACAAAGCATTCAAGGTTATACTCATGAATTCAGAAAGAGGGCTATTGCATTGAATGTTGCATTAGATACACAGGAAACTCTTCTTAAGTACATTGGTGGCATGCATTCTTATTTGAGACATACTTTGTTGATGTTTAACCCCATTAATTTGGATGATGTATGTGTTCAAGCTACACATTTAGAAGCCAGGGGTAAGAATGCTAATGATACTTTTGTGAAGAAATCATTTAAATTTGATAGCAAATCGAAAGGTCAAGATAAGGGGAAAAAGAAGATGGCTACTGTTAAGAAAGAGGGTGAAAATCCTACATGTTCGCATTGTCAGAAGGGACATGATGTCTCTAAGTGTTGGAAACTTCATCCGGAGTTAAGGCCAAAGAAGTTCGGAGGAAACAAGGATAAAGGCAAAGCAAAAGCTATTGCAACAGTTATTCAAGACTTAGGATCCGACTCAGGTGATGAAACAAAGGTTACAGCTATCGGAATCCAGGGTAAGAATAAAAGTATCTCACTTCCCATTGATGCAAAATCAAGTTCTAGTGCAAGTACAAATCTGCCATCTACTTCTAAGCAAAATGATAAAGATAGAAGTGCACTGTTTCATGTTCGTGTCATTGCAAATCACACAAAAATTGATACATTGTTTGATAGCGGTTCACAAGTAAATCTGATATCAGAAGAAGTGGTTAAGAAATTACATTTAGTTACTATGCCTCATGAAAATCCCTATCCTCTAGGTTGGGTTACTAATGATACACAATTACAAGTTACAAAGAAATGTGTATTGAAGTTTGCAATTACTGAAAAGTTCATGAATGAGGTAGAATTAGATGTAGTGCCACTTGACATTTGTGGGATAGTACTTGGGAGTCCATATTTGTATGATCGGAAAGCAGTCTTTTATAGAGAGCAGAATAAGTATCATCTTTTTAAAGATGGTGTGGAATATATTGTGCGAGCACATAAGACAAGAAAAAACCTAGCAATAGTTTCTGCAGGACAAATGAAGAGGCTGGTAAATGCTAGTAAGAATTTTGTGTTAATGATGGTTAAGGTAAAGAATGATGGGATCTCTAAATATTTTGAAGGATGTGATCCTAAATAGAAATTTGAACTGATTGAAATTATTTCTGAGTATGATTATTTTTTTCAAGATCCGAAAGGGTTACCACCAAAGAGGGAGATTCAACATGAGATACATTTGCAGTAGGATGTGCCACTCCTGAACATAGCCATGTACCGGATGTCTGTAATGCAGAATGAAGAGATCAAGAAGCAGGTTCAGGAGCTGATTGAGAAGGAGGTCATCTAGCCAAGCACTTCTCCTTGTGTCTCTCCTATAGTCTTGGTTCCAAACAAGGATGGGTCATGGAGGATGTGTATCGACTATAGGGCCCTTAACAAAATCACCATTAAAAATAGGTATCCTCTTCCTTGCATTGATGATTTGCTTGATCAGTTGAAACATGCCATTTATTTTACAAAATTGGATCTACGTAGTACGTATCATCAAATTCGTGTTGCTGAAAATGATGCCTGGAAAATAGCGTTTAAAACAAAACAGGGTTTGTATGAATGGCTTGTAATGCCTTTCAGTCTATGTAACGCTCCTGCTACTTTCATGTGGGTCATGAATGATGTCTTTCGACCATTTATTGATGATTTTGTAATTGTATATCTGGATGATATCCTAGTGTTTAGCAAAACTTGAGGGGAACACATTGTACATTTGATGAAAGTTTTAGATGTATTGAGGAAGGAGAAACTTTATGTAAAAATGTCTAAATGTGAGTTTGCTAAAACTTCTTTAGTATATCTAGGCCATATTATTGGTGGAGGCCACCTGCGAGTGGACCTAGCCAATGTTGCTATCATTGTAAACTGGCCACTGCCTAACACCATTACTGAAATCAGAAGTTTTCTGGGTACAGTTCAGTATTGGAGGAAATTCATTTCTAGATTTTCTTCCATTGCTTCTCCATTACATGCGTTGACAAGTGTTAAAGAAATTTTCCATTGGGGAGGCAAGCATCAGAGAGCCTTCGACACCTTGAAGGAAAATATTAGCATAGCACCAGTTCTAACGTTGCCAGATTTGCAGCAGCCATTTGAGATTGAAACCGATGCCAGCGGATTTTCCATGGGAGCAGTTTTGATGCAAGGAAGGAAGCCAGTCTGTTACCATTCAGAGACAATCTCTACTGCGGTAAGTAACTATCCGACTTATGACAAAGAGTTGTATGCTTTGGTACAGAGTGTGAAGAAGTGGAAACATTATATCATGGGAAAAGAAACATTCATACATACTGATCATCAGCCACTTCAATATTTACAATCTCAAACTAAAGTACAACAAAGTAGGCACTTAAGATGGATGGGATTCTTACAACAATTCCATCTCATAATTAAGTACAAAAAGGGAATTCATAACAAGGTAGTAGACATGTTATCAAGGCCACCTATGAATGCTTCAATCATTCTTCAGAACAGTTCATTAACACATGAAAGTTACATTGAACAGTATGCAGAAGATAAAGATTTTAAGAAAGTATATGCATCATTAACCCATGGTAAACAGGAAGAGAACTATTTTGTGCATGATCAACTCTTGTATCATCTCCATAAACTCTGTATTCCAAAGAAAGAAAGAGTGCATGTGATCCAAGAGGCACATAGTTCATTGATTGTAGGACATTTTGGAGTAAGTAAAACATTGTCTGTATTGCAGAATCATTGTTATTGACCTCAGATGCAAGAAACTGTAGCTAAATACATAAGAGGCTGTGTTATGTGTGCAACGAGTAAGCCTAGCAATAGGAAATTGGGTTTGTACACACCTCTTCCAGTTTCTTCTCGTCCTTGGGAAAGAATTTCTATGGACTTTGTAGGAGGACTACCTATGTATAGAAAAGGGCATGATTATCTATATGTTGTTGTGGATAGATTCAGCAAAATGTGTATCTTAATGCCATGTAACAAACAGATCACAACTGAACAAATAGCTCATCTATTCTTTCAAAATGTTCGGGTACATTTTGGGCTACCCATGTCTATTGTATCTGATCGGGATTCCTGGTTCTTGGGAGAATTTTGTTCAACTTTATGGGATCTTATGGACACTAAACTGAAGAAAAGTACAGCTTTTCATCCACAGACCGATGGGAAAACAGAGGTAGTAAACAGGACAAACAGGACAGTGGTTCAGTTGCTCAGAGGATATTGTAGTAAGCATCCTAAACTCTGGGATGAGCAGTTGCAGTATATACATCATGCCTACAATCATGCAGTTCATTCTTCCACGAAAAAATCTCCTTTTGAAACTTGTTTTGGTTATCTGCCAAAAACATCGATGGACTTTTCTTTTGGAAAAGATGCAGTGGATGGACATCATGATGAAGATAAAGTGCTAAGGTTCATTCAGAGAATCCAAGAAGTATAGTAGGCAGTTCAAGAACAGTTGGAGAAGAGCCAGGAAAAGTACAAAGCTAGGCATGACAAGCATCGAGTTGATCATCAATTTTAGGTTGGTGACAGAGTTTGGTTACATATCACCAAAGAAAGGATGAAAGGTGAAGGTAAAAAACTTAAACCTATCTGGTATGGTCCTTTTGAGATCTTGGAAAAGATCGGTACTAATGCTTTTCACTTGAATTTACCTCCATACATGCAAATTTATTCAGTTGTCAATGTTGAGAATCTTAAATTGTATGAGCCTCCTATGATCATGGATGAGGAAATTATCATGCAGATTCCTTCAGTTGATGATATGGCACCTGAATATATGAATGAGATGCAGGATGATGTTATTCTTGACAGAAATGTAAGGACTTCATGAAGGGGGAATGTTGAGTACCTCCGAGTGGGGCTTAAGGGCATGCATCCTAGCAAAGCAAGATGGATGGAGATTGGAAAAGTGAGGGAACTATACCCTCACTTACTTGCAGGATAATTTAGGCTTTTGGTGGTCCAAAATCTCTCCAATGGGGAGGAATGATCCGGAGGATTATTCATCTTTAATTTACACTGATCCAATATGGTACAATAGTTATTAATCTATGGTTCAAAGAACATAACACATGTATGTTCCACACATATGCTAAACATAGTGGTGACCTATCGCACCCGCTGTGACATATGTCGCACCTGCTGCGACAGACATATCCCACTGCTGTGATAGACTTAGCTACGATAGACTTATCACTTGCTGTGACAGACTTAGCTGTGACAAACTTAGCTATGACAGAATTATCACTTGCTGTGACAGACTTATCACTTGCTGTGACAGACTTATCACTTGCTGTGACAGACTTAGCTATGACAGACTTATCACTTGTTGTGACAGACTTAGCTACGACAGACTTATCACTTGCTGTGACAAACTTAGCTGCGACATACTTATCACACTTGCTGCAACATCGCGAAGTTAGTGGTGACATCAAACAGTTACGTTACGTGTGACGCTATGGTATGGTGCAACATATGTGCGTAATGGTCATTGCAACGTGTTGTGAGTCAACATGTGCATGGAGTTAGTTGCAACGTTTCGGGGATATGGAACGCCATGGTAACATAATGCTTGTGCAGTGACTTGGCCGAATTGCATGATTCAGCTTAGCATATGGTTGTAACAATAATAAAAAAGGTAACAGCTAAGATGATGGAATCGAATCGGTTACTTATCCCTCCCGCTAAATGCTTAAATAGGGGATTATGGCAGCAATGAAGGGGGGAGAGGATTCAGCTCGTTTAGAAGGCAGCGCATTGTTTCTCTGTTATGAGAATCTTGGAGAATTTGCTGTAAAGTGTTGAAATGCCGTGGAAGTCGACTTTCTCTGTTATATTTTAGCTTTCTTTGCCTTTTGAAGGCTAAATGTAATTTCTAGAAGAGAGGTCTTAAAGATTTTGTACAACATTCTGTTTACAGTTGCTAAAGTTGTTTCTAGAACCATTTTGTACAATTTAAAAAAAATTAATTGGATTGGTACCCATTGGAGAGGGAACCGGAGACGTAGCCCTGTAGAGGGGGGTGAACTCCGTTATCAACTTCTATTTATGACGCTCTAATTTTGTGCTTCTTTATATCTGTTTATCAGTTTGTTTTCCATCTATTTTCAGTATTTAATTTTTGTTAATGTTGTTCCATTAATTAACCTTTTGAACGCATTCTTTTAACACAAAATTTTAATGCACACAAGTTGAGGTCCGACGGATTAGTAGGACTGCCATTCTTTACCCCATGTACACTCCACCAACAGGCTCACTCTTCTCATGTAGAGGGTAGGGGGACGGTCACCATTTTTTCTCTCCACTCTTCCACTCGTGGTTTGGTCTTGTTCATCTCACGTAGGCAGGAGGAGGGTCTTCTCTCGACCTTTTTCTAATTCGGGGGTCTGTGCAAGTTTTCCCCTTCATGCAAGGAGTATTGTTTTCACCTCACGCACAGGTCGGGGGTGTGTTCTCCTATGGTGAGCTTGAAGAGTAGCCTAAGAGGCACAATTTTGGCTGTGTAAGTTTTCCCTTGCTGATTTGTCGTCTGTGTATGTGTTTTCCCCTGTCAATGCTGGGAGTTTGGCTTCTTTCCCATTTGCAGACTGTGTAATGTTGTTCTTCCCCTAGTTTTGGTTGCTGTGTGTTTGTGCAGTTACCTTTTGGGGTTGTTGCTAAGTTGTTTTGGCCACTCTAGGGCCAAGAACAACTCTGAGTCACCTTGCTTGGCTTGAGTGGCATTCACCATTTTGGGTTGTCACCTGTTTCCTTTTTGGTTTCTTCACCGGGCTGTGAACTACTTGTTTTACTACGGGTATGCAGTGGTTGGTCTTCGAACTGTGTGGAGTGGGATTGAAGGTTGGGTATGCTTGAGAAACCTGGGTTTGGGGAGCCACACAGATAGAGTTAGATGGCTAGATTTTTTCTCCACAACCCCGGAAGAGCATTGGTAAGGGAATTCAGGGCCTAAGGAATTGTGAAGCAGAGAAGGGACTGATTCCTGATGTTGGGTGTGTGTGGGTGTCTTAGAAGTTAGGCTAGCTATGGTGTAGGTGTCCTTAGTTCTTCCATGATCTCACCAGTTTAGCATTCAACCTTTCCTAGCTCCTTGACAGCCTGATAAACCCAACTGTGTTGACTTGGTTGTTTTGTGTAACCTTGGCTATGTGTAAGCCTGCTTTGACCCTTATTCCTTGGGGAATCATGCCCAGCTCGGGGGTGGCAGTGTTGCTGAGAGATCGATGAGAACACTAGCCTATGGTTGGGTGGAAAGTTGTAGCGACGTAGCTAGTTGTGGGACAAGATATTTATAAGATAAGCATTCTTGTCCATTTTGCTTCTACATTTACATTTACTGTCTATTGTAATGAATCATGATGAACATGTTGATTCCTAAATAAATGTATGTGGTTTTCACTGTGCATATGAATGATCGGACATCTTAGTATGTTTTATGTTTGAGCATTTTATTTCAGTTTATATGCATGTTCATGTTCATGGGGCTGTTTTCCTAGAGGTTTTTGATGGTTTGGTAGTGTCCTCCTCGCTGGTCGGAGGGTCGGGGACGTTGCAGTGTGGTATCAGAGCTCATGTTGCAGCACGGGCCTGAATGAGCAATGATGAAGTAGTGACAGAGCCATCATTGCAGCATTGGGCCTTAGAGGGCCATGAAAGATCAGCTAATAGAGGCAAGTTTCCTTCTGCCCAGCAGAGATCAGAAATTATGATAGAAATTTTGTTGAAAAATTTGTCTTAGTGATTGAACCGTCAGCCCATCGAAAGACTAAGTGGGAAGCTCCTCCGATGTAGCAAATAGCTAGATGGAAGGTCACTCGATGGAGGAGGAAATTTGTGAATTTTTCTCTAAGTGTTCGTTGGCCGTCAACGAAAGTTAGTGGAATTTGGAGCCACAGTTTCGACGGAGAATAGCCGAAGAGCGCCAAAATGCCAGCCCTTTTTAGTTGAAAGACCATCCGAAACAGGCTATCAGCGATCGACGACAGTTAGTCGATTTTATCGGCAAAATTTAGAAGATGTCTGAGCTGATACATTGGTGATAGTTAGCTGTTTGGAGTGGCGATAATTAGTTGATTGATCGACAAAGTTTAGGTAATGGAAACATTGATACGGCGGTGGGAAAAAGGTGAAAGATCGTTGAAAATTAGTTGTTTGAGGTGCCGATACATCGGCGGAGGATAGAAGACGTAAGATCCGAAACGTTGATGGAGATCCCCTGAAAGACGCTGAAATGTCGACGAGGAATAGTGGATGGGATCGCTGACGTGGAGCAAAAGGGAGCAATTTTCCCAAAATTTTGCTTAAGGGTTGAGAACATTGGTGATCAACAAAGGATAGATGACGAGATTGCCAATGATTAGACGATGGGATCGCCGAAACGTCGGCGGAGATTAGATGAACGAATCGGCAAAATTTAGATGATGGGGTCACCGAAACATCACCACCGTCAGAGAAGGTTAGAGGATGAAGGCACCGATGCGGATGGAAAAGAACAAAATTTTCAAAATTTGTCTAAGTGTTGAACCCATCGGCAATCTCCTAAAGTTAGAAGATTGGAGCGTCGATCGGTGGAAGTTAGTTGATGGGACCACCGAAATGTCAGCTCACATAGTTGGTACAGTTAGCAAAATTTAGAGGAGGATGCCGCCAATGCAGCAGCTGATGTCGAAAAGTATTATTTTTTGGTCGCCGATGAACGACATCAAAAAATTTAGTTGTTCATGGGTCCACCATTGCGGCTTCCATGTGGAATAGCACTCTAATGATTAGAATATTAAATCACCAATGCTTCGATCGTTGACACAATAATGTTTAGATCTCCAATCTATTGATGGGTTTGTGGACCGCAGACACCGCAGTGGATTTGTTGGCCGCCATTGCAGATGCCTATGGGACTAACCATCCAATGCAGAAGTGGTTAGTTGCTCTGACCGCCAATGCTACAGTTGTTAGTTGCTCTGACCACCGGCAAGGTTATGGCCACAGAAACCATAGAGAGTTCATTGGCCACCGTTGCAGCTGCCCAGAGTACTAGCAGCCCGATGTATAGTGGATCTGATCATCGATATGGCGATGCGGTAGTGCTTATCGGTCTTGATCATCTATAACAGTATTTGGTAGCGCTGATATAGTTTGAAATCCTAGACAACTACAGACCTGACACATCGAATAAAATTAGTAAAATAGATCGCCGATGAGTAGCGAAGAAAACTAGCTATGTTGATTGCCGAAGTGTCGGAATTTTAGATGGGATGAGACCCGATCTGAAAAAGAAATTTTGGGTTTTTTCAAAGGGATTTCTCAGCGATTTTTCAGCAGTTCTTTAGCAGATTTCAGGGCTGAAATGGAAAAAAAATTATAGGTGGCTGAAGTTAGCATTCCAGAACAAAAATACAGTTGTGTGTTTTGCCTAAAATTGGTGAAAATCATCATTTTAGAAGTGGTGTGGTTTTCACACCCAGGGTCAGAATGAAGCACGTGGATAGGTGTTGGAAAGCTTATCCAACAGGGAACCAAGGAGAGTCACCAGAATTTGAATGCGGAGCAGATTGGTACTAGTGGTTACTTGGAAAGTGTGTTCCTGTTAATATGGACAATCTGGGAATTGCATGCCTGGAGGTAGCAAGACCATGAAGTCAAACCAGCTGTTGTGTGGAAGAGGAGTTCTATGCAAGGATGAGGGACTTGAAAAGGGAAGTTTCCTTAAACCTTGTCTTGCTAATTATAATTACATTTTCTAAGTTTCGTACATGAACTATATGAGGATATGCCTTGCATGCATAGGATATTACATGTTGGTAAGAGTAGTGAGAATTATACATTTATAATGAACCACTAATGGTAATTATTGCATTGGTGTTGGAATTAGTGGGAAAACCAACGACAACATGGACATGGCTGAATAGGTTGCTGATGCTGACGAATGTGACCAGCAACCCTATGGAGAAAGGGATAAGGCAACAAGTCCAGAATCAAAAGTTAGTGAGAGAATTTTGCAATCACCTGTAAGAGACCAACCAAACTAGTAATGTCAAGGGTGTAAATAGGATCCATGCATGTAATGATTTAATTATAACAATTGCATGGACTAGTAAAAGCAAGAGGTCTCATACCATGTGGGTATTTGAAATTTATACTACATTCATACAGAAATGTATCATGCCTATATATGTTGTTATGAGCTTAGTAGCCCAAAGAAAGTAAGTATTGATGGTCTTAATTATAGTAATGCATCCTATATGAAGTAATCATGGTTAGGCCATGCATGGTATGTTTGAATGCAAAGTATTCCTGAATCAATGCAAGGTAGCATTGAGTGGATATGCATTAAAAGATTTCATAAATCTTGTGGTTATGCATTGAATAGATGCATATGAAAAGTATGAGTAAATGTTGTATATATACATACATAAGTATGGGTGCAAATGTTGTGATGTATTGCATGAATGCATCGAGATAGTGCATGTGTCATTATGAATAACTAATGGCTGAAATGATGAATTGATGATAATTCTAGAACCATTTCAAGAGCTGTTATGGATGCAGGATAGTAAGTGCATGAAGAGGGTAGTCATGATCGATTGGCTGCCGAAAATGCTCTATGGAAGGGCAAGGTGGTACAAATGATACGCTTGTGAAGTAAGGAGTATCTAAACATTTCATTTTGGCATAAATGATGTGCACTTGCAACTTTAGTGGGATAATGATTCATGTGCAGTAAAATGAGTTTTGGTAATATTGATATGCTAACAACTGGAAGTATTTGAATTCTATAATTCTAAAGATGCTTCAGTGATTGTTGCAACAATGGAAAAATTTATATGCATCAAGACTTACCAAGTGTTTGGCTGATTGAAGTTCAGATTTCAAGTAGATTGTTTGGGGCATGGAAAAGTGGGAAAGACCATGACAAAGACCGAAATCTACCATGTGAAAGAGCCAAACCTCATGTGACTCTCAAGGTTGTGAAAATAGTATGTATGCAGAATGAGTTGTCAATTTGAATTTGTAAATTTCAGATTTGAGAAATTGCTGACAACTACTAATCACTATTGGCTTGCATAGAATTGTGTCAGGAGGACATGTTGTAAGTGGATGTTCATGTGATGACAGTAAGCATAAAATTATAATGGGAATAGTGGTGCTGCTTACAAGAGACCAACAAATGAGGATCACCTCATTTCTAAGCAAATCAATTTCTGTAGTAGACAGAGTTGCAAATTCCTATTGAATTTAATTACTAATGTCATTGCTTGGTTATGGAACAATCAATTTGGATTGTATTATCAGATAATGATTGACTGCTTGGCTACTTGATGAATGTGCTAGGGGTATACATTGTAGGAAGACCATGTGTGATGACCTAAAGGAGCCAAACTTTATGGGGAGGTTCTCTCCTATCTTGGAAATGGGTTTTGGGTGAAACTCCATTGGACATTTTAGAAATGTCTCATCTGCACTACACGTTTGGTAAGCAACATGAGTGAGATGGTATAGATTATGTCGGTAAGACATGTGTGGATATGAAATGTAAAAAGGAGTTGGGATGGCAAACTGAGGGACTATCAACTCAGAGAAGGGATCCCCCATTCCTTCTTAACAAATGAATATTGCCTCGGCAAATGGATAAGTGTTCTGTGACCCTAGCTAAGAATATGCATGTAAAATTGTTAAATTCAATATGCAGAGCATGTTTTGATTTTATTTCCATTATGGTAGATTGCTTGAGTATGAATAGGGCCTACATGGCACACATCGGAAAGGGGTGCACACTTTCTCAATGTCAGATCATGAAAGGGTTTTCAATATTGATTACACCCCAGGGAGTGGACGCACTCCTGGTGTCTCAATACTTGATAGTGAATGATGTGAAATATGGTTACAATTTTAAAGCAATAATGCTGATGAGTTTGCTTATATTGCTTGTGTTGTCAGGCTAAACAGATGCAGTCTGGTGTTGCACACTAAATGGACAATGGCTTGGGATCATCCTACCTTCTACTGAAGATCATAGAGAAGGAGACATTCCTGAGGGACTGAAGAGCAAAGAAGGGAGTGGTTTCTTGTGTTGTATGGGGTAGTGGGATTAAAGCTCACTACTGGAAATGAAACTGGGAAATGGTAATGGTAAAGTTTCCTTCCAAGTCGGTGTGAACATGTACTGGAAGGAGATGTTGGGCTATTATATGCCTAGGGATGTATAGTAGATCCTGGATATGGAAATGGTCATGGTAAAGTTCCAAGCCCAGTTAGCGTGAAGGTGTATTGGCTAGACAGTCTGATAAAACCAACTGTAGGTTGGCTTGACTGTGTAATTATTTGATGTTGTGGAAATTGTGGAAATGTTATAGTATGGTAGCTGGCTTGGTTGAGTAGCCTGATAAACCTAGTAGTGTATTGGCTTGATTACCTGTAGCCTGATAAACCCAATTTTGTCTTGGCTTGGCTAGGCGGTCTGATAAACCCAACTATAGGTTGGATTGACTGTGCTATATATATATAAAAGGATGTTGTGAAGCAGCCTACATGATGACCTAACATCCAAGTCCATAGGAAATCCCAAGGCTTGCAAAGCGAAGCAGGATCCTGTGGACCAGAGAAGAAACACACAATACAGATAAGTATTGGATCATTTTGCAATTTCTTGCTTATGAATATACATGTGTATATGATTTGGTTATGATATTCTAAGCTCTTGTTTAAGAGATAAAAACCATTGAGAATAAACTAAACATGTGAATCTATTAAATGTTTGAATATAGGTATCGCTGGGAGCAAGGACTATGAGAGCATCCTAGGGGTGCATGTGGACATGTGATTGTCCCGAAGAGCTCAAAATGAGCAGTAATGAAAAAGGTGCTAGTGAGACTGTGAAGGTCCTAGCATCCGAGACAAACCATGTGGGGAGGCTCCATAGTTAAGAGGTTTGAAATAGAATGGAGACACTAAGTGTCATGACCAAGAGGGATTGGTCCAACATTCATGGTGAAGTGAAAGAGGCTGAGAACGTGAAAACCACAGTGGTGGTGTGGGTTCCAGGATGGAACAAGACAAAGAGGGGAAAAAACTCTTGCTGCTCTGATTATATATATATATATATATACACTTATGCATTGTGAAAACAAAATATTGTTGAATGCATGTATGACTGAAAATAGAATGTGTGGATTTGCTTAAAGTAAATTGTGAATGCTGGAATAGCTAATTCCCTGCCCAAGAATGGACATGAATGAGCTAATTTTCTTGTTGGGAAGGCATGAAAAGTATGAAAGTCCCTTGATAAGACTTGGACTATCATGCCAATTGGGAAACTGATTGACTGACTTTAATGCCTATATTATGTTGGTCTAACAAAATTTCAATAATGCATTTCACTGGTGAGAAAAGTGAAATCCAGTAGTGCACATTGATCATGGTAGAAGACCAAAAGTTGTTGGACTTGGCCAGAAGTCTTCAAACAATTGCCAAGACCCAGGAGAATCTTGGAGAGATACTCAAGATACAGAAAAAGAAGAATGAGATGAACCACCATATTTTGCAAGACTTTATTGGTTTGCAAAAGGAGGTAAAAAGCCTTATGGGAGAAATCTGTAAAGGAAAGTAAAGTGGATCAATGATGAGACATTCATCCAAGTGATCCATTAAGAAATGTTCCAAGCATGAAGACTCAAAGGAAATTGAGCAGGTAAATATGGAGTAGCCATCAAAATGTTGGAAATGTGGAGGACATCATTACCGCCGGGACTACCCAACGAGGGAACATAAAGAGGGTAGCAGCCACAAAGTTCCTAGACTTGGGGATGAGTCGAAAGCTAAGAACCAACAAGAGAAGCTCGTGGAATTCAAAGGGCTTGGTCCTGAAAGTTCAAGTAAATAATTGAATGTGGGACAGATCTGCAAAATTTTGAAATTTTGATGTGCAAATTGTATATGTATTCCTATGTATTGGAACACCGAGGATGGTGTTATTCCAAGGGGGAGGGGATTGTAATATCCCTGGTTTTGACCCCGTTTGCATTAAAAGATACATGATGTGTATATTGTTATTAATCATGGTGTACAGCTAAAGACAAAAGCCCCACCATTGATTTGGTTGCGTTATGTTTTGGCAACTGGGATCGTTGCCGATGGTATATCATGCTATCCAACACATAATAATTTTGGAATCATGTAAATATGCACATTAATTAAAATGAACCTACAACCAGCTAAAATGTTGCAACGTTAATGAAAAGGGATGATTTCCTAAGGTTAAGGGGGGGAATTGTCTAACCCGTAGGAGCCCTTGGGATATTTCCATGTGTCGACCACCCATTTAAAACTCCTATTGTTAGTTAGGAGCAGTTATGGCTGGGAAGTGGTGAGTGGGAGGACTGCCAGTATTTTCCCCACATACACTCCACTAGCAGGATCACTCTTCTCATGCAGAGGGCAGGGGGACAGTCACCAATTTTTCTCTCCAATCTTCCACTCACAGTTTGGTCTTGTTCATCTCACACAGGTAGGAGGAGGGTCTTCTCTCGACCATTTTCTAATTGGGGGGTCTGTGCAAGTTTTCCCCTTCACGCAGGGAGTATTGTTTTCACCTCATGCGTAGGTCGGGGGTGTGTTCTCCTGTGACAAGCCTCAAGAGCAGCTTGAGAGGCACGATTTCAGCTGTGTATGTTTTCCCCTACTGAGTTGTGGTCTGCATATGTGTTTTCCCTTGTCAATGCTAGGAGTTTGGCTTCTTTCCCATTTGCAGACTGTGTAATGTTGTCGTCGTTTCATTGTGCGATTAGGTTGTTGTTTTTCCCCCGGTTTGGGTTGTTGTGTGTGTGTGCAATTACCTTTTGGGGTTGCTGCTGAGTTGTTTTGGACATGCTAGGGCCAAGAAAAACTCCGAGTCACCTTGCTTGGCTTGAGCGGCATTCACCATTTTGGGTTGTCACCCTGTTTCCTTTTTGGTTTCTTCACCGAGCTATGAATTACTTGTTTTATTGCAGGTATGTAGTGGTTGGTCTTCGGACTGTGTGGAGTGGGATTGAAGGCTGGGTATGCTTGAGAAACCTGGGTTTGGGGAGCCACACAGACAGAGTTAGATGGCTAGCTTTCTTCTCCATAACCCCGAAAGAGCATTGGAAAGGGAATTCAGGGCCTGAGGGACTATGAAGCAGAGAAGGGACTGATTCCTGGTGTCGGGTCTATATGGGTGTCTTAGAAGTTAGGCTAGCTCTGGTGTAGGTGTCCTTAGTTCTTCCATGAGCTCACCAGTTTAGCATTCAGCCTTTCGTAGCTCCTTGACAGCCTGATAAACCCAACTATGTTGACTTGGTTGTTTTGTGTAACCTTGGCTATGTGTAAGCCTGCTTTGACTCTATTCCTTGGGGAATCATGCCTAGCTTGGGGGTGGTAGTGTTACTTAGAGATTGATGAGCACACTGGCCTATGGTTGGGTGGAACATTGCAGCAATGTAGTGGGTTGCAAGACGAGATATTTATAAGATAAGCATTCTTGTCCATTTTGCTTCTACATTTACATTTATTGTCTATTGTCTAATGAATCATGATGAACATGTTGATTCCTAAATGAATGTATGTTGCTTCCATTGTGCATATGAATGACCAGACATCTTAGTATGTTTTATGTTTGAGCATTTTATTTCAGTTTATATGCATGTTCATGTTCATGGGGCTATTTTCCTGAAGGTTTTTGATGGTTTGGTAGCATCCTCTTCGCCAGTCGGAGGGTTGGGGATGTTACAGAGATGCTATGTAACTCTAGTTCATCATGGATGCATTGTTTTAGACTGTGTATGTAGGTCTGTAGTTGTTGGTCATCGGTTAACTCTGGGACTCGAGTTGATAGCGCTTCCCATTCACAGGTGTACTCATCGACACTGCTTTTTTGTTGTAACCTTGTGATTTTGGCAAAGAAGTAATTTTCTTCAATGCCTTGGAATCTTTTGATGAGGTCATTCTTGAAGCTAATCCAGTTGTAAGAACATATTCTTCCAGCATTCTTCCACCATAAGTACCAGTTGTAAGCGTTTCCTTCTATATGCGTGGAGGCGTATTTAATTTTCTCATCATCATAATGGATGTTGTGGATGACTAGGTATTCCTCGGCTTTGTTAATCCATGATATGCATTGTCGTTTGTCCTCGTCGAATTTGGGTAACTCGAATTTAACCCGTATTTAGCATCCTTATGTATATGCGTTAGAGGAATACATGTTGAATAGAGGATCTGGCTGCTCCGGAGTTCTTAGAGAGTTTGGTTGCAGGTCATTCAAGATTTGTAATCTATCCAAGATGGCGTTTAAAACTGCTTGATTTTTATTTTGGTCTTTGTGTAGAGTGAGGAAGCTATTCTCTATTCATGATGTAAATTGTGTGCACTTTGATGTCAAATTGTCATTGGTTTGTTTGATTTTTACGTGGAGTTCCTCGTAGTTTTTGCTAATTTTCTCATTGATTTGATTGAATCGAGCATCCATTGATCTAGTGATTGCTGGAATCTTCCCAGTGCTGAACGTGGACTTATTTTTATTTGTTGTATAATTCTAGCCCGCCACGTTTCTCCCTTTTTTCCTCTTTTTTTTAAGTAATAATAATAATAATTATTATTATTATTATTATTATTATTATTATTATATAGTTTTTTTAAAGTAGTTATAATGACAATGATTATTATAATATAGTTTTTTTAATTAATAATAACATTAATAAATGACTTATTTTTATTTGTTGTATAATTCTAGCCCGCCACGTTTCTCCCTTTTTTCCTCTTTTTTTTAAGTAATAATAATAATAATTATTATTATTATTATTATTATTATTATTATTATATAGTTTTTTTAAAGTAGTTATAATGACAATGATTATTATAATATAGTTTTTTTAATTAATAATAACATTAATAAATAATAATATTAAAAATATTATTAATATTAAAAAGTTTATTATTAACAAATGGGTTTAACCAACCATCACGTGGGGGCAGCATTGAGCGATGGAGAATGGAGGTGGATGGCATAGCAAATTAGACAGGAGGCAGGAACAACGATGGGTGGTTGGAAGATTGGATGTTGGGAAACACAAATGGGATGGTGACGGAGAGAAGGATGTGTGGTTTGAGAGCACGTGGAGGTGGAAGAGGGAGGGAACGAGGAGGGGAGAATGGAGTGATGGCCTCCTATTTTGACTTGTTCAGCACCTTATTTCTAGTTTAAAGTTCCATGAAATCAAGTAATATTCAGCTTTATCTAGTTATGTTTTATGCTTGGATATTCCTTTTCAAGAGCTACATTGCAAGGTGCTCTAGCAGGTGACTTTTGATATTTTTCATTGTTTATTTATTATTTTGTTTGGTTTTTATTTATCTAATAAAACTTTTAGTTTTTATTTAAAAATTGGTCAATTGATAAGTCTTCATTGTTCATGCAGTGGTCTTTTTGGTTGTTCGACCCAACACTTGTCTCGGCGCTTAAAAGAATATATGTTGACTGAAGCAGAGATTTGGGGGATTTTATTGCCAAAGATGATGTCTCAATCGCTTCCAGGATGCAGGTGAAGTTACCCGGTACTGTTTTGTAGCTGTCATTCACTCAAGGAATTGTTGCCCTCAATCTTCAGCAATCCATGGATTCCAAGAAGTTCGAATCCAATCTTTTGGTTCATGTATGCATTCTTGATCGGGATAGGTGTAGATTTGTTAGGATGGGGTCGATCCTTGCTCCAAGGTCGATTTATTTTGTGTTTCAAGTATAAAATGTGACTTTGAAACCCTAAGTGAAAAAAAAAAGATACTGTAAACTCTGCTTTTCATTAATATATCAACAGCTGCATTTATCTTCTTAAGGTTTTAATTTCAGACTTGTAGGCATTGAGGGCAGGGCCCACCTTCAACTCTGTTCATCTGTGTATATCATTGTTTTCTTTTGCTGTAGGTAAAGTTATATTACATATTTTGAGACTATTTTCATGAATGTATGCCAATAGTTTTATTCACTTGTGATTTGGGAATGAGATTCGTGCTTACATGAAACTAGTCGATGTCATTACAATATGTGTGATGAGTTTGATTGTATTCAGTTTGGCTTGTAGGATCAATTTAGCAGAGGAGTGAGAGTGGATTTGGATTTTAGACTTCTTTTGCTTCCAGAGTGATACCGATTATTGGATGGTTACAATCCTTGTTTAGAATCCTTTTAGGTTATAGAATTTACAAGACTGTGGAGTATTTTAAAGGGTTGTATTTAAGGAATTTGAAAGAACTTGTAGTATTTATTGAATTCACAGAGGTTTTAGAGATTTTAGTTTATAGAGTTTCTAGGGTTTTCTAGATAGCATTTCGAATTGGCTATATAGGGATTGGAGTTATGTTTTTGTTTATTTCATGATATTGAATGAAATTAAGAAAATCACAGTTCATTAATAGGCAACAACATTGTTTCCCACGGTTTGAAAATAAGTCTCGTAGGATAGGAAAATGAGAAGTGAAGGGCATATTTTCTGAATAGTTCCAATTTATTTGTGTGAGCATAGAACACAAGTAGAGTGTATTTGCTGTTAGACAGAAAGAAAAATTTCATTCTAGTAGTTGCTTGTGAATGGTAAGTGTTTGTATGAATTAGGGTTGAGAAGAGTTATCATGTTAGCATAAGACTCTTTAGGGTTGATGAGTACAGTTTTAGATATAATATTAGAAAGATATAAAACCATTAGGCTTGATCAAAAGCATTCATTTTGTAGAAAGGTTTGAAACTAGGGTTTCTTATTTACTTGCTTGGTTGTTTGTCTTAAAGAATAGATCAACAATTAGCATAATTTGAGATTGCTGTAGATTTTATTGAATTTGACAGTTTTGGAGATTGTAGAACAGGGCTCAGCAAGCTGATTCCCTTTCCTTATGTTAGACCTAATGACTCTTGGTATTAATTGTTCAATGGAGTAGTAATTCCATAGATTACATTCTGTTATTTGTCTTTCAGCAAATTAAAATTACCCTAGGTATGAGCATTGAAACCACTTTTCCCTGCACATATGGTGTAGTGACTCAAAGTTTACGTGTCCTGGTTGACAATTAAATTAAGGTAAATTAAATAACAATAATTTTACCCAACATTTTGGCGCCGTTGCCGGGGAGTTGCTCTAAGGTAAGCTGGTATCTTGCTCATTTTTCACAGCATTTTTAGGTATGATGAGTTGTTGCAGATTGGAGGAGAAGGGGTGGTAAGACGAGAGGTAAGAACCTGCGCATATGTTATAATAGGTTCCTTCAAACCCACCTATAGCATAGATGTGTGGTTGTTTCATTTTGTTACTTAGACAAAATCTAGCGATAGCAGCAGTAGATACATTTAGACATTTTTTTTATCAGCTTTGTTTTCCACTGATTAGGTGATTGTTTCCTTTTGGTATGATTAGCTTTTGCAGATTGGAGGAGAAGGGACAGTAAGACGAGAGGTAAGAACCTATGCATCTGTTATAACAGGTTCCTTCAAACCCATATATAGCATATTTACTTTGATTTATTTGATTAGAAGTCTTGTTATTTTCAGTAATTTTTTTTTGATGAGACCCAGAGATAGTAAGGGTAGATACATTAAAATTCATTCTGATATTTTTGGAAATAAAACCCCACCCCTCACTAACCCTAGGGATAGGAATACCGACAATGAGATAGAAAGCAACAACACTCAAAAATCAGTGGAATTAGGAACCAGACCAGAGGGAACTGAGGTTACACTCAGTGAACAGTTACACTCAGTAGAGATTCCGCAGACCCAACAAGCTCCACCAACAAAGGAAGATTCCAATTTGGTTGACACAGTGAACATAGAAAGAGTGAATTCCCTTTTCAGACATACTCAGAATTTGGTGGTTTCTCAAGTGGAATCTACCACAAATTTACCTTTCAATCTTCAATCTTGGCCTAGGCCAGACCATTGGGATTTTATCCCATCTCCAAGAAGAGATAGGTTAGGTGTCAATTGGTTTAGGAACCCTCTTGTTATGAGTGATCAGGAAACTGGACACCATATGGAAGGGGAGGGAGAACACGAAGGATAGACTAAAACAAATTTTGGCTTCCCCATTTTGGATCTTGCACGGGATGTAAATATGAAAAATATCCCAACATCTTCATTACCTACCTTTTACGGGAAAAGTACTGAAGATCCGGATACCTTTCTATTTGAATTTGACATTCTATGTAGGAGTTATAATTATCTACATGATGCACAAAATTTAAAACTATTTCCAGCCAACCTTAAAGATTTTTCCCTTAGATGGTTTATGGGTCTAGGGGAATCCACCATTCGAACTTGGGAAGAGATGAAGAGTGCTTTCCTTAGAAAATACCGAGACTACTGTGGACCTAGAGACTCTCAAAATGATATCTTTAAAATGCAAGAACATCAAGAAGAGAGTCTTGAGGACTTTTTAGAATTCTTTTGCTTTGTATTACAGAAGTCTAAGTATAATACTTTACAAGAGGATGCAGTCAGAACTCTTTTTCTAAAAGGGATTTTGGAGGAGTATGTGGAAATCCTCAACCTCATGGCATCAGGTGATGTATCTCATAAATCCTTTGAGGAGATTACTGAACTTTGTAGAAAATATTCTAGAAGTAGAGCCAAGGCTGGAAAAAGCACAAGGGAAGGTCCTTCTTGCATTTCTAGGATAGTAGGAATTGGTGGGATCACAAGAACTGAATTGGGGAACCTGTTGGAGAATTTCAAAACTGATATTTTAGGCACCTTGAGTTCCCAATTTGATGCATTAAAAATAAAGAAACGGCAAGAGGAAGAGGACATAGCAGCCCTACACATATTCTACCCTCAATGCATAAAAAGACACCCTTTGAAAGAGTGTCCTCTTAATATGATTTCAGTCTATGCTCTTTGTTCTAATAAACACCCTACTGACAATTTTCCGTCATTACCAGAAGTGTAATATTTTTACAAGCTTAATGCTGAACCTATGGATCCATCATATGCATCAAGAAGGCCCTAGCAGCCTAGACCCCAAAACATGTACCCAGAACCTATTTTTCCAAATCCTGCATATTACTATCCCATGCAGCAATCTCAACGGCCATGGAGTCCACAAATGTGGCAGAATTGACCTTCTCAACCTACTCAAACCCAACCATGGCAGCAAGGCTAGAGAGGACAGTACTATGGAGGACCACAGGGACAGTCCTATGGAGGACCATAGCCAACAACTCCATTTCATACTCCTCCTGGTTACTGTCCAATGCCCCCAAATATGCAATAGTTACTAATTGGTTTTACACCACCTGCACTTCCTCCTATACCCCCAGTTCCACAACAGTATCAAAATCCAAACCCTCCTCGACCCACGTTGTTGCCAGCTCAACCTATCCCAAACCCTAATAACAGACCGTCCCAGCCTCTTCATAATGCTGAAATACAAATGGCCCCAACTTACATGATCCATTCAGCTCCTATACAGGAAATACAATTAAGGTCTGGGAAAACATTAAATAAAAATCCTCCAACAATGATTATTCAAGAAGAGTCTGGAGAAGAAATTACTGAAAAAGAAATTCCAGAGGAAGAAGAAGTGCAGATTGCTTCAGAAAACACTCAAGTGCTTGGAACTCAAAATTCCCAATCATTTGCTCATCCACAATTGAATAACAACCCCCCTTATCCAGAGAGTTTATTAATAGAGAAGCCTATGGTTTTTCCACAATTTGATTTGGAAAATGAGTTGAAAAATGTTTGTATCAAGATTCCATTACTTCAGGCCATTAGAGACGTTCCTATTTATTCAAAAATGGTAAGGGAATTATGCTTGAAGAAACCAGGTCAAAAACAAAAAGATCCACCCACAATACATGTTATAGGCCAGCTGTCCAATTATATTTCAGACCATCCCTTACTTCCAAAATTTGCAAATCCTAGGAACCCAGTGGTGACCATTTGTATTAATGAAATTTCAATAGGAAACACTCTAGTTGACCTGGGGGCTGCGATTAATGTCATGTCTATGACCACCATGTAGACACTTCAATTGTACAACCTCCTAAGTCCTACTCCTACCATTTTTGAGTTGGCTGATAGGAGCACAGTTAAACCTGTAGGGGAATTATATGACATTACTGTCACTGTAGCTTCATGGGAATATCCAATGGATTTCCTGGTACTCCAAACCAAACACCCAATGGGGGAACATCCTGTTATACTAGGCAGACCCTGGTTAGCAACTTCCAATGCCTTTATAGGATGTAGAGAAGGTATTTTAACTATATCAAATGGCACTTCTCTACAGAACCTTATTATTTATCCACTAGCACAGCCCGTATCAGAAAACATGTTATGGTTAGAGAGTCCTTATGGATATGAGGATGTGGAACAACCCTTACTATCCATTAGTCAAACTAGGGGGCTGGAATACCAGACCGAAGATGATATCCTAGATCAATTTATCTCAGCCACTACTAGTATTGAGTTTCCCCAGTTCTTCTCTGACTTAGACCATGTTTTCATAGAAGATTTTCAAGAACAGTACTACCCTTCAACCATCTCATCATCAGTGGTTTTATTTATAGATGAGAAAGTTGGAGCCTCAACCATACCAATGGAGATTAGTCCAGGAAGGTCTTTATTTATTAATGCAAATATGTCTCAAGACCAACAAAATAAGTTAGTTAAGTTACTCAAAGCATAATCTGGGGCATTTGCTTGGATTTATACAAACATGAAAGGAATTCACCTTGACACATGCATCCATCATATTTATACACAGGAAAACATTAGGCCGGTAAGGCAACCACAGAGGAGAATGAACCCTGCACTCAAAGACATTGTGAAGGATGAGTTACAAAAATTGCTTGATGCAGATTTTATCTATCCCATTTCTGATAGTAAATGGGTATCTCCGTTGGTGATTGTCCCAAAGAAGGGAGGTAAGTGGAGAATATGTGTAGATTTCCAAGAATTAAATAAAGCAACTCTCAGAGACTACTTCCCTCTTCCTTTCATAGATCAGGTCTTGGACACTTTGTCAGGAAAACAATATTTTTCTTTTCTTGATGGATACAGTGGGTATAACCAGATAAGAATAGCCCTAGAGGACCAAGAAAAAACTACTTTCACCTACCCATGGGGAACTTATGCTTACAAGGTGTTACCATTTGGGTTGTGTAATGCTCCTGCCACTTTCCAGAGGGCGGTGTTAGGTATTCTGACTGACTTAGTCCATGATTGTGTGGAAATATATATGGATGACTTCACATTCTATGGTAATGATTTCAAGGAAGCCTTAGATAACCTAGAGAAAGTTTTAATTAGGTGCCAAGAAACAAATCTTGCCTTAAGTCATGAAAAGTGTAAAATGATGTTAACTGAGGGCATTGTTTTAGGGCACCACATTTCATCAGAAGGTATTAAGGTAGATTTAGTAAAGATTGAAATCATTACTGGTTTATCTCCACCAACTACACAAAAGGAAGTCAAAAGTTTTCTGGGACATGCGGGTTACTATCGTAGGTTTATTGCCAATTTTACCAAGATAGTAGCTCCACTATTCAAATTATTAGCCAAAGACATTGGTTTTTGTTGGGATCAACACTGTCAGACAGCCTTTGATACTTTAAAAATAGAATTGTCTTCAACACCAGTTCTGCGGGGGCCAAACGGGTCTTTGACCTTTCATATACAAACTGATGCTTCAGACACTGCCCTAGGGGGAGTGCTTGGACAAAAAGAAAATCAATCTTATTATGCTATTTATTTCATTAGTAAAAATTTAACACCAGCAGAACTAAACTATACAGTGACTGAAAAAGAGCTTCTAACAGTAGTTCATGCCATCAATAAATTCCGGCATTATATTACTGGCTATGATGTATTGGTTCATACTGATCATTCTGCTATTAAATTTTTGATGAATAAACCTATAACTAGTGGCAGAATTACTAGATGGCTTCTTTTGCTACAGGAATTTAACATTACTATAGTTGATAAACCAGGGAAGGAGAATCTGGTTGCAGATTTCCTCTCAAGATTAACTCATACTGATGATAATGTTCCTGTAGATGATACATTTCCTGATGAACATTTATTTGTTGTTTCTATTAAAACACCATGGTTTGCAGATATAGCCAATTATTTGGTCACAGGAAAAATACCTGCTCATCTGTCATCATATGAAAAATTAAGGATCATATAGCAAAGTGCCAATTATTCATGGGTAGGTAATGACCTCTTTCGCACTTGTCCAGATTTGATTATCAAGAGATGTGTAAGGGAGGATGAGATGTATGATATCCTTCAAGCCTGTCATGATGGACCCTGTGGAGGGCATTTTTCAGACAAGAGGACATCATATAAGGTGTTACATCAAGGGTATTACTGGCCCACACTTTTTAAAGATGCTGAAAAATATGTACAGGGCTGTGATAGCTGCCAACAAATGGGAAGACCCACTGCTGCTGATGAAATGCCTTTACAAGCCCAGGTACAGATTGAACCTTTTGAAAAATGGGGATTGGACTTTGTTGGACCAATCTCACCAATGTCACGAAAGAAAAGATATATATTAGTCTGTACTGACTATGTGACTAAGTGGGTGGAGGCAAAATGTCTATTAAGGGCCACTGAGAAATCAGTCATAGAGTTTATTTATGAAGAAATTTTCACTCGCTTTGGGATTCCTCGCGAAATTGTAACTGACAATGGGGCACAATTTGTCTCTAAATCAATGAAAGCATTGACCGAGCAATATGGGATTAAACACTATAAATCCTCTCCTTACCACCCCTAAGAAAATGGTCAGGTGGAGTCAACAAATAAAGTGTTAGAAGAAATTTTAACCAAGATTGTGCAGATGCATCACAAGGACTGGGCAGACAGGCTACCAGAGGCATTGTGGGCTTATAGAACTACGTGGAGAAACACCACAGGGCATACCCCATATCATCCTGTTTATGGGAAACAGGTTTTGCTCCCTATAAAATTTCAGGTGAAGACTTTTCGTACTGCTGCACAATTGAACCTGAATTTAGATGAAGCCTAGGAGCATGGGTTGATGCAATTGAATGAGCTTGATGAAATCAAACAAGATGCTGTCCAATGAACTACTTTAATATAGAATCAGAGGACTAAATGGCATGACAAATTTTTGAAGAAGAAAACTTTTGAAGAAGGTGATTGGGCTTTGTTGTTTGACTCACGGTTTAAACACTTCAAAGGTAAGCTTACCACTAGATGGATGGGACCATATGAAATTGTGACTGTTTTTTATAATGGTTCTGTCAAAATAAGGACAATAGATGAAGAACAAGCTGCATTTGTGGTGAATGGACATCGGTTAAAGGTATATCATAAACCTCTTTCTAAGCAAGAATTCATTCATAACATGAGTCAGCAATCTGAACTAGAGCTGGTAGATGAAGAAATGACTTCTTCATCCCTTACTTTCTTGCAGTGACATCCAATGAAATTGTTTTTTTTTGTATATATGTACAGGAGTTTTTCTTTAATAAGTTCTTTTGAATGATGCAGATATTCTTGTCGGTGAGGCTCAGGATTTTTTTTTTTAAAGAAAAGGGAAGTCTTTCTGTTACTATTCTTATTTCAGCCATTGATTACTTTTACAAAGAATTTTCAAGGACTGTGTTAATTTGAATTAAATTTCTGAGTTTCACTGGGAAATTGGAATGCTTGTGTCAAGTAAATAAAGTGTGTGCTGCTCAGTTTTTTTGACTTGTCCTCTTTATTCATACAAGTACCTATCCACCTAGCACTTCCTCCATTAGTGATTTAAGCTTCCAAGGAGTTTTCACTTATGAACTCATGGGATACTAGTGCCATTTGACTTGGTTTCACATTGGATTGAATGATGATATTATTTTTTTAAGTAGTAACAGCTATGGACATTGAGTTATTATCCAGATAGGCACCATGATAGGGAAAGGTTTCTAGGACTGAGCGGTCTGTTGACTATTATCTATTGGCTTCCATTATATTAAATACATACATACATACATACATACATACATACATATATATATATATATATATATATATATATATATATATATACATTTTTTGTCCAGCCACTTCATGACTTTCACTTTATACAGTTATAGGGGTTAATTGTTCATTTGGACAAATCTTTACAGGCATGTTTCAAGAACATTCTTCCAATTTTGATACCATCCCACTCCTAGATGGTTTTTAGAGCTAATCCCCCACTCATCTATGCACAAGAAAATCATAAACTTTATCTTTAAGATGAATTTGGGACAAGGGCCTCTGATAGAAAATAGGTGTAAGAGGTTAACCCACCGGGATACTAAACAGGTCTTCCGGCAGCGGGTACCGACCTATGGTATAAATAGGCAAACCCATCAGGGTACTGAACAGGCCTGTTGGCAATGGGGCATCTACCTAGGGAAGAAGCTTCTTAGATGTTACAGTTACCCCACCGGAGTACTGAACAGGATCGCTGGAAGTGGGTTCTGACTCTGATATCTCTTTTAAAAAAGCCTCATTCATACTTGTTTGTGTGAACAATGTACCTATGTAAATGTTAAAGAAAGGTCATTTGTGGGTTAAATGAAAATCTAAGGGAACTGTTTGTAATATCCAGTTGATAATCATCTTCATATGCTCTAAGTTTTTGTTACCTGATCCTTGCTAGAAGAAAAGGTTTATGTCTCGAAAGTGTACTAGCGGTTACTGATTCAATGGACATAGCTGTGAACCTCATTATTTTTTTTTCTTTTCACCGCTCAAACTGTCTTGTGTGAAGCTGAGTCAAGTTGGCCAGTACACCATTGGCTTCCTTTAGTGCTCCTCTTGTCTTTTGTTTTTAAGGCACATGTCTGGTGGAAAAAGTTCTATATGAATAAAGAGAAAGAAGTCTGTGCTCATGGTTGAAGTTTTGAATACAGGAGTGAGATTGATTATCTATGAATTGTATTTAATTCTGTTTTTGTATTGCTAATCAAGATTGGTTTTATGACTTAGTTCTATTTCTGTGTGGCCAGGTGAAGAAGCAACCATGAAATGAGGTAATTGTGCCATGAGATTGTTGGGGTAAAACAAATTTTCAATCAGTCTTGCCTTTTTAACTCATACAAGTGGTATATTTAGATAAAGTTATTTGCTTTAATATCACTACTATGTTGGTAATCATTTTCATCCTTGCTAGCTTGAAAATACCCTTGTGTTTTAGACTGGCTGAGGTGCCGGATCAGGTGCTGGATGAGGTGCTGGAATGAAATTGGGAAATTGATACAGTAAGTGGTGAAGGTAATAAACACTGAAGGTAATGAATGCTGGGATAAGTCTTAATTGTTATAGATTAAGTGTTATTATTATAAACCAAGTGTTTTTGCCTTTAATATAAGTTCGATGAATTGTGGATTTACCATAATAACCTTATCATCCATCTAGTTGATACACCACTGTTCCTTCGTAAATCATTTTATGGCATTGATCTTTGGTAATATTTCATTTCTTTATTATTAATTTTCCATCCTTAATATAATTCATGTCATTAATATATTTCAATTAAAATTCTTGAACGCCGTGGTTAAGTTTGACATTAGATTATGAGTTTATCAAAACGTGTCCATATCATCATATTCCAATGCAACGTGGGCAATACGTGCCATAGTTTACCATGATTTTCTTTGCATGATGCTTTGTCATTACCACCCTTTGCCATTATTTTTTCGGGCTGTTTCCAGTTTTCATCATCGCCAGCGGGAGAAAGATTGATGAAGTTTTTTTAGTTGTCTTCGAATTAACTACATGCTCTCTGTTAATTCGTTGTCTCATCTTTTTCCTGGTCTCCACGATGCACAATCGGCATGAACCCTTGGAGTATGAGTAGTTATTAGCCACACCTGATTTTTTAGCCTGCAAAGAGATGTTTATTCGAGCCGGGTGGCATTCTTTCTTGACCAATTTACAAGGCCATGATGATGCTGTCTCCCTGCAATTCACCTTAGGTTTTGATGGACATATAGCTAAGGTCAGGTCACTGGAATTTCAAGTTACGGAGGAGTCAATTGCGTTGGCTACAGGGCTTCCACACACAGGGAATCGTTGGTTTAAGAATTTCCGGCTACCACGCAAAGATTATGACTGTGCCTTCAAACCTGAATTTTTGGCCGTGAAAGGTGAAAAAGGATTCTCAAAGCTTTGGGTCAAAGAAGAATTTCTCAATTCTTTAGTGGTCATCACTAAGATCATTATGTGTGAAGGTCGATTCTCTACCTTCAAAGCTTGTCACTTTCGCTTGCTTGCTCACTTTGAATTTGGTAAGCTCCTGAACTTTCCATTTTATTTCTGGAAGAGCTTGGGTAAGATGGCCTCGCAAGTTAGGAAAAACATAGAGAATCCTACACATAGCCTATACCATCATGGGCTTATCAAAATGCTTATTTTAGCTGAGTTAAAGAAGAAGGATCAGGTATGGGAGCAATTTATATATTAGTTGTCCAATTCCCATCTTAAATCACCCATGGGTAATGATCCATGTGGGCCTTTTATCCTTGATCTTGTTGACAAAGCATCCTCTGTCAATGCTTCTGAGCATCAAGCTAGTCATCTTCAGGAACTAGCAGTCAAGAGTTGTAAGAAGGCTGGACCATCCTATACTAAGAAGTCTTGAGGGTCTAAAGGGAAGTGTGTAAACTCTCAATCTGGGGGGGGGAAGGTCAGTCTGATAATGGAAATTTGCTTGCTCTATCAAATTGTAGATTTACCCGTAGTATGGCTGTTCAGGAGAAGAAGAGGGAGTCGAAAGGGAAGGCACATGTACATGTCCAGTTGTCCTCATCCACTTCTTCTTTTGCCCATGATAATTCTGATTCACATGGTTCTCATCATCATTCCTCTATACCGAGTCCTGTCAGTGAGCCTTCATTGCCAGCATCACCCTCAAAATCTAGTCTGAAGTCTGCTAAATCTCACCGGTCAGATGTTTCAGCTTAGGGAGTTGAATACTTTCGATAGAGAAACTTTAAGTTGACTAAAAAATTACAGGAGTATGTTAGACTGGACCGGTTTATCAAACAGGAAAATGCAATTTTGAAAGCTAAGGTAGCATCTTTACAAACCTTAGTTGATGACATTACTGGGTCTAATCGCAGTTTCAGGAAACAGTTAAAGAAAAAGGACAAATAGTCTGAAAAATTGATTAGTGTACAACAACAAACAACTCCATCTCCTCCTCAAGTACAAGTCCTGCTTAATACTTCAGCCTCAGTTTCTGGATTTTAATCCAAATATTGGTCATCTATTTTGAGTTTCAAATTTTGTATGTCTGAAACTTTCTTTCATAGGGACATGCAAGGTCTTTAGTCTGGGGGGACATGCAAATTTTGACTTATTCAGCACCTTATTTCTAGTTTAAAGTTCCATGAAATCAAGTAATATTCAGCTTTATCTAGTTATTTTTTATGCTTGGATATGCCTTTTCAAGAGCTCCATTGCAAGGTGCTCTAGCAGGTGACTTTTGATATTTTTCATTGTTTATTTATTATTTTGTTTGGTTTTTATTTATCTAATAAAACTTTTAGTTTTTTTTTTAAAATTCGTCAATTGATAAGTCTTCATTGTTCACACAGTGGTCTTTTTGGTTGTTCAACCCAACGCTTGTCTCGGCACTTAAAAGAATATATGTTGACTGAAGTAGAGATTTGGGGGATTTTATTGCCAAAGATGATGTCTCAATCGCTTCCAGGATGCAGGTGAAGTTACTCGGTACTGTTTTGTAGCTGTCATTCGCTCAAGGAATCGTTGCCCTCAATCTTCAGAAATCCATGGATTCCAGGAAGTTCGAATCCAATCTTTTGGTTCATGTATGCATTATTGATCGGGATAGGTGTAGATTTGTTAGGATGGGGTCGATCCTTGCTCCAAGGTCGATTCATTTTGTGTTTCAAGTATAAAATGTGACTTTGAAACTCGAAGTGAAAAAAAAAAGATACTGTAAACTCTACTTTTCATTAATATATCAACAGCTGCATTTATCTTCTTAAGGTTTTAATTTCAGACTTGTAGGCATTGAAGGCAGGGCCCACCTTCAACTCTGATCATTTGTGTATATCATTGTTTTCTTTTGTTGTAGGTAAAGTTATATTACATATTTTGAGATTTTTTTCGTGAATGTATGCCAATAGTTTTATTCACTTGTGATTTGGGAATGAGATTCGTGCTTACATGAAACTAGTCGATGTCATTACAATATGTTTGATGAGTTTGATTGTATTCAGTTTGGCTTGTAGGATCAATTTAGCAGAGGAGTGAGAGTGGATTTGGATTTCAGACTTCTTTTGCTTCTAGAGTGATACCACTTATTGGATGGTTACAACCCTTGTTTAGAATCCTTTTAGGTTATAGAATTTACAAGAATGTGGAGTATTTTAAAGGATTGTATTTAAGGAATTTGAAAGAACTTGTAGTATTTATTGAATTCACAAAGGTTTTAGAGATTTTAGTTTATAGAGTTTCTAGGGTTTTCTAGATAGCATTTCGAATTGTCTATATAGGGATTGGAGTTATGTTTTTGTTTATTTCATGATATTGAATGAAAATAATAAAATCACAGTTCATTAATAGGTGACAACATTGTTTCCCACGGTTTGAAAATAAGTCTCGTAGGATAGGAAAATGAGAAGTGAAGGGCTTATTTTTTGAATAGTTCCAATATATTTGTGTGAGCATAGAACACAAGTAGAGTGTATTTGCTGTTAGACAGAAAGACAAATTTCATTCTAGTAGTTGCTTGTGAATGGTAAGTGTTTGTATGAATTAGGGTTGAGAAGAGTTATCATGTTAGCATAAGACTCTTTAGGGTTGATGAGTACAGTTTTAGATATAATATTAGAAAGATATAAAACCATTAGGCTTGATCAAAAGCATTCATTTTGTAGACAGTTTTGAAAGTAGGGTTTCTTATTTACTTTCTTGGTTGTTTGTCTTAAAGAAAAGATCAACAATTAGCATAATTTGAGATTGCTGTAGATTTTATTGAATTTGATAGTTTTGGAGATTGTAGAACAGGGCTCAGCAAGATGATTCCCTTTCCTTAGGTTAGACCTAACGACTCTTGGTATTAATTGTTCAATGGAGTAGTAATTCCATAGATTACATTATGTTCTTTGTCTTTAAGAAAATTAAAATTACCCTACGTATGAGAATTGAAACCACTTTGCCCTACACATATGGTGTAGTAACTCAAAGTTTACGTGTCCTGGTTGACAATTAAATTAAGGTAAATTTAATAACAATAATTTTACCCAACAAGGAGGAGCAGAGGTAGGTGGGGGGAAGCAAGTAGGAAGTTGGCTAGAGATGGCGTGCATGGAAGAAGCAGGTTTCCATGGAGGGAGCAGGTAGATGGAGAGCGGAGGATGGAGGGTGGAGGGTGGAGAAAGTGTGCGGACAGTAAGGTGGAGGTAGATGCAAAGGAGGTGGAGTGGTGGCAGGTGTTGAGAGTCGAGAGGCTCTGATACCAATGGAAGAAGAAAGAAGTTGCAAGGAAGAAACATAATGTAGAATTGTATATTTATATAATGTAGAAGATGTATTACATAATAGGGCCCTAGTAATTTATACCGTGAATGGGCAAGAGAGGTGACTTTTCAAGTCACCTCTTAGTTTATTGCATTAATTGACCTAACTTCATAATTAAATTTGGATTTTGTTATATTGTTGGTGCATTTGTTAGCTTGAAGGGCATAACCAAAAATTCATAGTGCCTGTATCTTGTCTGAAAAGTGGTTTTAAATATGTCTTCATCTTTAATTATAACTTGGTGATACCCACACCTTAAGTCGATCTTTGAGAATATCGTCGCTCTATGTATCGGATTGAACAGATCTTCAATGTGGGGTAGAGGATATTTATTCTTAATCGTCATTGTATTAAGTTGACGATAGTCTATACATAGATGCAAAGTACCGTCTTTCTTTTTTTTAAAAGGTCGGTTCTCCCCAAGGGGATACCCTTGGTCTTACATAATGTTTGTCTATTAATTCTTGTAATTGTAATTTTAATTCATTCAGCTCCAAGATGTTCATTCGATAGGAAGCTTTCGAATTAGGCACCGCTCCAGGTACTAATTCAATTGTAAAGTCTAGATATTATTTAGGAGGTAATCCTGGAATTTCTTCTAGGAATACATCCGTGAAATCTTACAGGATCGGAATATCCTCAAATCCTAGTTTATCTTCTTTATTGATTTGTTCATTATTTATAATTTGTACAATAAAGACTTACAACCCTTCCTTACATCATTTTTCATATGTAATATTGTGATTTTTCTAACAGATATCTTCCTAGGTATTCCCCTGACAGTAATTACTTCTCCTTCATTATTCAAACACGTAAAAGTTTTCCGAAAATAGTTTAAAATCACTTGGTGTTTCTCAAACCAATCCATTTCTATTAGAACATTGTAAGATTCTAAAGGTAACACATTTAGTTTGACCTGAGTTTCAAACTGATTCATCATCAAATTACAACTTTCAACATAGTTTACTACCTTTCTTTTAGTTCCTGTGGCTAGCTGAACCAGCCAGGATTTTTCAAACTTTTTAAGGAAAAGTTACACTTTTCCACTATTCTAGGAGATATATAACTTAAACTAACACCTGGATCAATTAAGTTGGAAACTTTGAAATTTTGGATCATACCTTGCACTTCCACCATGGAAGTCTGGTGATCCTCCAATTGTTTATTCTTCCTGGACAATGTGTACGTTGTTGATCTTCCCTTCGGGTTCAGACAGTACTAATCGTAGTGTGGTCCTTCACATTCCTAGCATTTGATAGGTTCCCTTTGTTTAGTATTTGTAAAAAAACTCTTAGATATATCCCTGGCCTATGATGCTGCAGTATTCTGGGGTACTATATTCTTAAAATTAGTTTTTCGATAATATTCTTGGAGAAGTTCTAAGACTTACTCCCAAAAATCTTGTTTGAATTGAATACTCTTCTCTTCTGATCAAAATGACTTGTATTTTTAGTCTTCCAATTAGGTAGTCTTTCTCTTTTCTTGCTCTGTTCATAATAGAATTCAACCTTTATCATAGCTTCCTCCAAGGTTTTTAGATTGTCAAACTCAATCCTATCTTTGAAGCTAGCAGGTGAACAACTTAAAAATCGTTCAATTTTTTTATTTTCATCTATTATGTAAGGTATGTATCTTAGCAAACTTAAGAACTTGCTGCTCAAATCCTTCATGGACATGGAACCCAACTTTAAATCATAAAACTCCTTAGTTCTTTGTTACATCGAAATCTTGTCACCATCATGTTATGAGATAGGTCCTCCTTGGTCTGCTTCAATCCCTCAAAGTTTATCCCAGAAGAAATGAAAGCTAGAACAATACTCTTCTTAATTTTCTATGTATTGAGTAGGTAACGCTCTTTCCCCATTGACAAAAAGAGTTATCTAAGTTAGCAACACTCCTAATACATGAGAAAAGAGTGGTGCCATTGCCTTTATTCTTACTCCAAGAAGTGTTACTCCCTTAACACAGTTTGTTTGCTTCATTAAAGGAGCAGTGCTCAATTTTTCAAGGAAAAAAGGGAAGCTTCAAGAGGCTTCTCGAAGCTTACCTCCATGGAGCCTCATCTATATGGTTTAGGACCACCTGGATCTCGAGATTCTCCCTTTTTGGATCTTATCTCCACCTCACACATGAGATCCTCAACCATTCCTATCCTCCCATGACTTTAAATACTAGCTCATCCCCCATGGGGAAGGGGAGGAAGAATCATGTTGCATACCCAAACTCTGTCAAAATAATTCTTGAGTCTTTAGAGGCAAGGTGAAGCTAGAGAAAAAAGGGCTATTGGATGGGACTCT
>LPNX010535006.1:205837-261670 GCA_001517045.1 Pseudotsuga menziesii | reverse complement strand
AACTCCTTTCCTTTCAGGAGTAAAGCTGGAGGAAGATGATTCTCCACCAATGGTAAACAACACTTTGTATAGACAGTTGATTGGATGTTTATTGTATTTGAAACATACTCAACCTGATCTTTGTTATGCAGTCAGTGTTGCTTCTAGATTCATGTATCAGCCCCATGAGATCCATTGGAAAGCAGCAAAGAGGATCCTTAGCTTTGTTCAGGGAACAAGGACACATGGGATTTTATATAAGGCCAATTCTGACCTTGATTTAATTGTTTTTACTGACAGTGATTGGGCAGGTGATAGCACTGACAGGAAGTCCACTTCAGGTTATGTGTTCATGCTTATAGAAGGGCCAATCAGCTGGTCAAGCAAGAAACAGAGTGCCATTGCACTCTCATCTACAGAAGCTGAGTACAGAGGAGTTGTCAATGCAGCAACTCAATGTTTATGGTTGCAGGGTTTACTTGGAGAATGTGGTTTCGAACTTGAGTACTCAACTACCATCTACTGTGATAACCAGAGTACCATTTGAATCTGCAAGGATCCAGTTCAGAAGCAGAGAACCAGACACATTGAGATTCACATGCACTACATCAGAGAGCTTGTGCATGATGGCACCATTCACCTACTCTTCTGTTCATCTTCAGAACAAGTAGCTGATATCTTCACCAAAGCATTTTGTGAGAAGACCTTCAGCAATCTCAAATCACTGATGGGGATTGCTGATCATGCTGTTAAAGCATGAGTGGAGACAAGATTCTACAATTTTGTTTCACAGTCCATGTTTAAGGGAGGATTTTCCCAAGTTGGTTTTGCCTCTTTCCTTGGTTGTATGGACATTGCAGTATGTAAAGGGTGACTAAGCCTTGTTTCTAGGCCCTATATTTTGATTTATTACTAATAAAGTCAGGCTTAAGGGGGGGTGTTAGAATAATCAACCCATAGTATTTACCCACTTAGACATTAATTCATTTATTTTTGTCTTATTTGCCTAGTCCATGAGTCCCACCATGTGCAAGTTGCTAATTGCCTATCCATAGAGGTCAAACTTGCCATTATTGACTCATGGAGCGCTTGGGAAAGCCTTAGGAATCAAATCTGCTTTATTCCTGGCCTCCTAGGCACCCATCTGCTTTTTCTGCTTTATTCCTTCCTTTTTCAGTGTTTTAAGGCACATAGGAAAGCAAGACTAAGTGAGGCGAATCAGCTTTGTTGCCTCTTCCTCCTCCACTTTTTCCTCCATGCAAAAGCATGTATGAGCTTCCATTTGACCACTCTTTAGCTTTCCCATGTGCCCTTGCTAATTCGTGGGGTCCTTGATAGATTTGGGATCAGCTTTTTACACCTATGGGGGATTTGCCTATTTTGGGTAAGCCTGCTTTATGCTAGATTTGGATGCTTCCTTATGCATTCGATTTGCTCATGTATTCTATATATTTAGTAGCCTATGTTATTACAGGGTTGGCTATTGTACACTCAGTTAATATAATTTTGTGTTACAGCTCCATATTCAGTCTCCATTGTTGATAATTTTGCATGATCAATTGTTAATTGTTGTGGGTGAAATTAATCTACTGCAGGCCTGAATTTCTACACTCTCAACACCAAGGCACCAAGGTTGTAGTCTTTCTGATTATTGTTAATAAAGAATGTTTTCTTTGTCCCATATATGCTATATCATGTGTATGTATTGCTTAACTTCTTGGTCACAAGCATAGATCTAGTTTTTATATCTTGTATGCTATCTCTTTCTACTGTTGTATTCTATTTTTGTATGTAAGCAGAGGAAAAATATTCAAGGATAGCGAAGACATCTATTAATAGAAGAAGCATGGAAGTCCATTCAAGTGTTTAAACAAATCTAGGGAGAGTTTGAAATTCCGTGTTACTCATTTGTTCTAGATCTGAACCATTCAGACTAGAGGAACAACTCTTGTTCGCAAGAGGTGCATTTTTCCTGAAAACACTCTTTCCTCATAACATTGTTTAGACAGTAACTTTCTTTTGAATTAATTCTTAAAAACTCTCCAAGTTAAATACTTCTCTTTCATATTTTTGACTCTCTTTATATCTTGCCACCAGATATTGGCTTTTCTAGTCAAATTGTAGTAGCCATTCTTTCCTTTAGTCTATCAGAGTAGTAATAAATATGGAACTATTTCTTCATTCCTGACAGCCAAGCTTCTTCTTCCTCTCCTTTCTCTACTTCCCCATTGAACATGGGAGGCTTTATTTTCTTGAATTCTACAGAAATCTCTTCGTAGGGTTTATACTTCTTTCTCCTAGGTTTTTAGTCACTTTCATTGATGTCAGTTATGTATCTTTTCCTTTCCCTACATGACCCTGGTTTAATCTCTGAAGAAGATTCACTACCAGGATATCTTGTTTTATTTTCTTTAGGTTTATGGGATTTTGTTTCAGAATTTGTTTCGATAGCATTTCTTTTATCTTTTTCCTGGTTATGTATTTTTTCCAGTAGATATTCATTCAGCTCTAAAATTATTTCATTATCATGTTTCACAGTTTGAATTTCATCCTTAAACTCTCCAATTGTTTGTAGTAATTCTGGATTATTCAATTCTACATAAAAATTGTTAAGGTTGTTATGCTGAGAACCATTTTCAGCAAAGGCTTCAACATTCTCCATTTCCTGCAAACCATATTTTATATTTCTGGATAGAAATAATTGTAAAATAAAATCAGTACATTGTTTTTCTTTATATGCGAGTGAGCCAATCAGGCCTAGTGTTGGAATCTTGCTCTGATACCACATGTAACATCCCCTAATTTCGTAAAATAATTTTTTATTTATTTACTGCATGTAATATTAGAATTTACTAGACAATATTTAGAGCAAGGTTATTACCCATACTTCTTTCATCATTGTTATAGAGAAAACTTCCTATGGCTTGGGGTACCGCAACAGACAGAGTAACCGCAGAAATCAATCCCTTCCCAATATGCAAGAGAAATAAACATCTAACACTAAAGGATCTCAAAACATTCCTTATTCTGGATGGTTGATGTAGATCCCTGTTGAGCTTTTCCAATCCCGCTTGTGTTAACAATTTGCTCTCTCAACAATTAGCAAACAAGACAAGCATGCTATATAATTGTGTTAGACCTACTCTAGCATATATTATCAATAATGTATAAGCAATTAAAAGCATCCATGAATTCAATATTCATTTAAATGCACATCATTGGACAGGAAAAGATATTTCTATTAATATAAATTAGAGATTACAAGAATCACAACCTCTGTCAGCATGTCTACAAACTGGAGAAATTGAGTCCTCCACCGGGGCCTCCACCGCCTCAATCCTCCATCTCTTGATAGAAAGCTCACAATAAAAGGCAAGCTTGGGAAGAACACCAAGTGCTCCAAGGGACAAAGGGATGCAGAATCAAGTATAATCAAGCTATGGCAACAACTATAGTTTTCTTGCTCTTCAATTTCTCCCCTTTCAATGTATCCAAAGGGTTCCTTATATAGTGCTTCAATGGGGTAATGGACGGTCAAATACGAGTGATCTCAAGGCATATGCAAGGCCAAAAGACAAGTGACTTGGATCCACATTAAGGAAAACTCCAAAACTATTTGGCATTTTGCACACATCCCGATGTACGTGCGTTTAAGGGTCATATCTTTGTATATACGCGAGAATGGGTTTGAAAGTTGCATATGGAAAATAACACGTGTTTTTAGGGATGATCTTGGAAACATCAAAGGTACAAAAATAGTCCATGGGGTCCAAAGAGTCTGCAGAGGGATAGGGAATGCCATAAATGTGTGATCTACCATGTGTGGTAAACTTAGCTATGGCAATCATGCATTACTGTCATCGTGTATTTAAATTACTACTTGCTTTCTTATTTGGTGACCTGCTGGCATGACAATGTTTTTTGAATTAAGAAAAATATCTAAAATAAAATTGTTGTCACAAGGCAGTTTGTCGTTGTCGTTTGATTGTTTCTAACTAGATCTATTCAAGGAATGAGTCAAAGGTCTTACTTAGTCACTATGACTAAAGCATGAATCTTCTCATCTACAAAGTGCAGGCATTGAGGTACCTCGACATTACCATTTAATCAACAAACTCTATACTAAGATGCTATCTAGAACAAAGACCACAATGAACCTAAAGTCTGGAAAAGGTTATAATCCTAAGCTCTCTTACTCTTCAAAGTTCAAAAAGACATAAAATATGGTATCTATTTTTATCAAATTTTTTAACAAAAGTAAAAGTTCTACCCTAAGGATACTAAGGGCCCAACTTTATCATTGCAGGTATAATACGAGAAAAACAAATAGAATGTAAACCATAAATTTTTATACCATTCTCCAAAGTGGTAACCATGTCATAGATAATGGTTTGACTTGAGGCAAAGTGCTGATAGATAGCTTTAAATTCGATATCCACTTAAATATTATGTAAGGTAGTATACAGATTTGTTATAAATTCGAGCCTTGCGATTTCAAAATATATTCCAGCTTTCGGCAAAGTATGAGTTGTAAAACCCTGAGGGTTTTAATGGTTTTTTATTATCGTGTTGTTCGTTTCAAAAGGGTTTGGAGAATTTTAAGAGATCCATTAATTTTCCCAAGGGCCTTCGGCTGCATGTTTTTGCCACTCATTTGTATGTATCCATAGGTGCAAGAACCACCAAAACTATGCCCATGGTCACCATGTAAAATAGTTTAAGCTCGGCTCAAGCGTTAATGGAGCTTGCAAAATCTACTATGGTGTTGACTGTGTGTTAAAGAAATATCGGAAGGTAACTTGCAATATTCACCGTTACTATTTTCTTATTACTAAGTCTTCACTTAAATTATTCACAGTTTAACTTCCAGGTTAGTGTATTGCTTGCAAGTTGACTCTGGAACAATGTGGAGGACACCACTGGCCGCAGAGTCTTCCCCTTTATCTCGTAATACCTCTCTCACTCCCTTATGTGGCTCTTGAGGAGGAAACTAGTTTTTGTGGTATGCTTCATGGAGTTGGGTTTTCCTCCACTCTGAGTTCGATAAGAGAGTGATACATTGCTTAGGTATTTTATACAGTTCGATTAAAAGAGTGTAAATCATCTCTTGTGGAGTCGTGGATGACTATGCCACTTTGTAATCTTTTATTGGTTTTAAAAAAAAATTTGCTACAGTAAGACCCATAAGGGTTTGGATATGGTATCTCTGTTTATGGCGTCTTTTTAGTCATCATGTAAAATTCCAGAGCTGTAAGAGTTGTGACTGTGGAGTCTTATCGCTTCCTTCTAAATGATAAGGGGTTTAAAACTCTTCCATTTTGATTCTAGAAAAGGTATTTATATAATTACAGACTTCGAGCGAGTCTCACCCATGAGGGCTTTGAATGTTTAACTTAATTTCAATGTTTTTAAAGAAGAAGTGGTTGTGAGCCTTCATCTTGTCTATTTTGTAATGGGCATATATATATATATATATATATATATATATATATATTCATATTGAATCTGTTAGGGTTATCTAAAAGACATTTCTAAGGCTACAGTATAAATTGTTTTTATAGTTCACAGTGTGGTAGCTGTGGGCCTTTCACTGTCAATTTTATTTGGTTTCGAGACAATGTTTATTTTAGTTTTCCTATTTTGATAAAATATGAAAATAATAGGTTTGAAATAACCCATCGAGGCTGTTAGTAAAATGAAGCCAACGTTGTTTCTTTAAGCATTTTTGCAGTGAATTCCTATACCATTTTACTTGCTCCTGGTATCTTTTAATGTTTAAGCTTAAGTGGCATAAAATCCGTAAGGTTTACAATCGAACTCTAGGATTCAGGCTAGGAAGCATCTGTTGAGAAATCTTATTGGTTTATTTTTATACTCGATGTGATTTGGGGCAAAGCCTGTGAGGGTTCTTACAGTCGATTTCCTTTATAATTTTAATGTTCTAGGGAGATATTGAGAGAGCTTTTGCTGTTCCTACTTAAATTTATTTAACATGCCATGGGACTGTAAGTAACATAAGAAGAACTTACATATTGATTAGTTATTAATGTTTATTTTGAACCCTTGTTATTTTAAAGTTGAATCTAGAGTTTGTTTAAAGGGACAAGATTATTGTAAATAGATTGTTAGATTAGAACTTGGATATTTGCATTAGTGTTTTACTCAGCTTTGAAATTAAGGTGTTTGAGAAAAGTAAATACCTTAATGAGTTCATAAAAGAAGCGAATTTGAAATTTATTTCTGTGCCTATGCTTTCTCTGTAAACTTCATGTTCGACTTTACTAACTGTAATTGTTTATCTTCTTGGATTTAAGAGCTGTAGCTTGCAAATTCTAATTAAATACTACGTATTTCCATTATCAGTAGATTGTAACCAGTATATAAATATATCAGATCTTATTGACTGTAATAACGATCATGCGTAAGGTTTCCATCATTTTGTTTTATTAGTCAACACAATATCATATCTTCCTGTACTAGACTACATCACTTTGGTGAGAGGAAAAATAAAAGGGATAATTTATTTTCATTTTTTATATCAATCAGTCACTATACAAATACTAAATTCTACAATCATTGAACAATTAATTATTAACTATAACTTCATTCTAAACAATTTACAACTTTCTTAAACAGAAGTAAAACATGTCATAATATAGATTACAGTTGGAACCTAGATGTGTTGCACAGAAAAGGGACTAACACCCAAGGGAGACTGTTCCACCCAACCTTTCCTGAAGCAGCCAAAACACTTGCTTAAGAACCCCTAGCTTGTTCACTGCACCACTAGGATGGAGATCTCTGCCACACAACAGAATACTGCAACTTAGCACTCAGTAGAAGACTTAACTCAACAAAACACTTTAGCTATCCCCTCATCAAATTCTTTGTGTGCCTGACTTTTTAGTTTGCAGCAGTCACAAAGTTCATTCTCTCAGAAATCAGAATGAGTGGTGAGCCTCCTGCTCGATTTGATGGCTTATATAATATTGCCTAGGTATTTGGGTCAGTTTTGGAATTTAATGAGTCACCCAGCTTATTTCCCCCTCTCAGGGAACATGACCATTTTTTTTAGGGATTATGCTCCTGCAACAGCTAGAAAGTGGATGCTAGTGCTGCCACTTGTCAACTAGCCTTCTATAACTACTCCTTCCTCCTAGTGGGCAGTGAACACTCATTTAACAGTCTCTCTTGAATAGGTGTCTCCTTTTATTAATTATTAAAATAAATATATCTTCAATTACAGTCATCTTTGACCCACTTGGTCATAAACTTTACAATAAAAATTAACATAATGTTTTTGTCGAAATAAATAAATAAAAAATTCTTAAGTTTTGGGTATGTTACAATTGCTTTCCATTTTCAGCAAATGAAATTATCCAAGTGGCAACTTTCAAATTTTTATGCTTTTACTTAATTTAAGGGCTTAAACATATTATGGTTTGCTAAATATAGAATAGTTTAATGTTGACAAATATTTTTTATTTTTAAGTTACATTTGTAAAGTTAGATGATGATATTTTATATTACAAAAAGTCCATACACGAATTCACAGTTTAGTTATGGTTACAGTTATAGTCATTCAAGGTAGTTAGATGATATTTACAAAATTAAATTATTATTTTAAATATCATATTAACAAAATAAAAAATTAAAAACACTAACACAATATAAAGTTAATTTAATTTCAATTCAATCTATATCTAAAAAAAAGTCTGGTTGGGATAGGTTAAGTGCGTGCTTCAATAGGCGATTTGTTTAATACAATGGCAAAAAACTTTATAAATATGTTGCCTTTTCTTTATAATAGATCCTTTTCACATAAAATGATATGAATAATAAGTAGGTAAATAAAAATATTACTATTTATAAATCCTTAATTTCTAATTTTCTTTTCTATTACATGTTTGTGGAAAAAATATTATATTTATAGCTTTTGTTTTATTAACTATGAAATTTATTTTAATTTATTTTAAATATGAAACATTGAAACTATAAATTCTTTATTTATAATTGTATCTCCTATCAAAACTTATAAATTAATCTCCTATCAAACCATTAGATTAACCAGTTACAATTTAATGTTAATTATTTTATAAAACTTTAAATTAAATTTTTAAACTTATTTTAATAAATATTATAAAATAGATATAAGGTAATATTAATTTAAAATATTTTTATTTTACTGTACCAACCTGCAAACGTGTTATCCGTAATCGATTAACTCTTATTAAAATGTTAAAGATATGTTCATATCCTTTTCTCCAGTTTCATATTAATATTTAAAATTGCAACTCTACCAATGTGCTTTTTCTTTTTCCAATTTAACATTAATATTTAGGAATTCCAAGTATACCCAACATTAATATGTACACCGGACTATCTTTTCTAAAATGGCAGCGAAAAGACAATCACTGCATAGAAAAAGGAAAAAATAAATCGATTTCATGCGTATAATTATGGGAAAGAGTTTGAGGTCATGTACGCTTATGGAATGAGTACCTTTTTATCATAGAAGCAAATGTGAAGTACTATGATTATGATTATATTAGTATAGATTCATTTGGAAATGGATTTATTAAGTGTAAGAGGGATCAAATCTTTTGAGGTACAAATGTATTTTTAAAATAGAAATGTTAAAAAAGTGTATAATGCAATGTTTATAGTTTTAATTCATATAATTCATGTAGTTTTATATATGTGCTTTTAAATATTTTAAATTTAAATTGAGTGGACATGTTATTTTTTATAATATTTTATTATTTTTTATAAATGACAAGTGACAACTCTAGAGTGAGCATGGAAGGAGTTACACATCTCCTCCCTACTAGGCCGTAGATAACACTTCTTCGACGCAATAAAGAGCATTGAACCTGACTTTTCTTTTCAAATATACATATACTGAAGATTTTGATATTTGCTTGTTTGACAAAATACATTCAATTAATAAATATCACTCGAAAGAACTCTCCAAATCGTCACAAGAATTTTCTTTCACAAGTCTCGTCCTGCGAAGAGATTGAAATGAGAATGAGGAGGGGCTTAGGGTGTGAGCCATTTGTGGGAGATAATTTCACTTCCTAAGGGCTATCCACACTCCACCTTAAATATTAGAGTAAGAAGTATCCAAGTTTCATTATAGGTCTGATTAATTGGAATGTTTGTGTGTGTGTGTGTGTTTATTTTGAACTTTAGGTTAGAGACACATTCTATTTTTTACTTAATTTTTCATTATTTTATTAAAGTGCAATGGCTTGAAATTACACTTCTCCCTTACATTGAGTCACAAAAATTACTATTCATCAAAAAATAGAAATTGAAAATATTAAATAATAAAATTAAAAAATAATAACATCAATTTAATAATTTTATTTTATTTATATTTTTAATATTAATTTAATTATGTTAAGGTGTTTGATATCTTTCGAAAAAAAATCTTAATAATTGTTTATATTATTAGTATAGTTAAATTAAAATGGTCTAACTTATATGCTAGATTTACAAATCCATTACATTTAAATATTTTGAGAAAGAGAAGGAGATCCCCAAAAATTTCTTTGGAAAATTGTATGATGGAGAAATATATATTATATAAAGGTCAAAACGTATGCCATGATAAGGTGAATAGATTGAATAATTTGTTTTTAAATACATTTATAATTTTGAATGTTATGAGAATAGATGTTCATTGGTAAATACAAAAACAAATTGAGTTGGCATAATTATTAAGATCACATGTTTCTTATTTATAGGTCACATGTTCAAATCCATAGGGGTTAGAGTATGTATATTTCCATAGATTAAAGCAATCAAATCGTTGCATAGATGGGTTTCCTTGTGTGTGGTATCTTACAAAAACCTCATGTCTGGCTTGGACCTACGCTTAAAAATAGGTTATTATCGTTACTGCTACCACTACACACACAACAATCAAGGTAAGGGAAAATACAAAATGTTAAATACTAAGAACTAAAGAACCAATTTATATGCAGCATCTTCCTAATTAGTACTACCATAGTTTAGTCATGGTTGTGTGTTGTATGGACACCATTTCCTTCCAATTGTTGTAAATTGTTGTAAGGATTCTTGTGACTTATTCTTTTACTCTTGTGTCTCTAAAATTAGTTTCATATCCCTCCTCCAAAGGCCTACACACATTCATGTTAATTTAACTATCTCAATTCTATACGTCCTAAGTTATGGCATAAACAATTTGTTTCATTGCAATTGATTCAATATATCTTAATTTATTTCACAAAGTATTTGTTTCTATTTCAATTGCATGGTTTACTTAATGGAGTCATGAGAAATGGAAGCCTAAGTGGCTTCTATCATCTCCACTCCGATTATATATTATTTTATGGAGGTAATCTTGTATCAAACATTTCCTCCAAACAAGGTGGGATCCTAACTTACCATAAATGTGTGCTTTTATCAAAGTCCTTAGATTGAACATCTTGTTGTCATTACCATTGGTTCTCATTGACCCTTTTAGTGGGTTGTAGAATTGCATCCTATGGGTTTTTCTGACTCTTTGTGTTTGGGATGAGAAATATAAATTTGAATCTATCAAATCCCTTAGTGATGTTATGGTAGCTTCCACCATAAATATTTGATTTGGTGGATTCGACACCCATGAATGTTGTTGACACCTTCATGCTCACAGGCAAATATTTATATGAAAGGGCCACATTCAAAGATGTGAATCACAAATGGGAAACACCATACAATGTAATTATAAGATCAACTCAATTTATTTCCCCATTGCTTTCCTCATGTGGCTCTAGAACCATGTGGGATACAACAATTTAGTTTGATTAGTTAATACCCATGTCATCACACATGTCAAGGAACAAGTGGTTCAATGTAATACCCCAGTTGTTAAGCCCCAGACTTATGATCCTTCATGTGACATGTTCTTTTGTATTATGGACTTATGATATTTTATATGACTGTGTACTTATGCTCCTTTGCATAAATAAATTGATTAATGACTTATGATTAATGTTTGATAACACGACTTTGGACTTTGGAACTATTATTAATGTTAATGTTAATGCTATTACTAGCATCTTTGCTATCTTTGAATGTTATTACTATTGACTAAATAACAACTGGCTCAGCAAAGGAAACTAAAAGAGTATGGGGGACAATGGATTCCACAAATTGAGGGGGAGTGGGGACACCCCTAACACCTTATAACTTGTTGTTGGCTTAATTTTTTCCATCCCAATTCATATTTGCACCTTGGTGACAATAATCATGTTGGTCACCCAAACCTTGTACAACGAGCCCTATTCTCAATATTTATGGACTATGGAGTTAATATTTCATATTTTTCACACCTAAGTGGGCTCCTATTGCCTAGGACTCTCTCCGTGGGAATATATTCCCTCACATTTATGTGTTTTGGGTCATTTATGAGCCCTTTTTTTAGTTTTTAGGGATTGTGAGCAATTTTCTACCTTCCACTCTTACACTATGCCTTGATGGTCCTATTTTTGTGTTTCTTTTTATTTATTACCCTATTGGATGTGTTCTCTCACCTATTTCTCCCTCCTTGATGTTTTGTAACCCCCTTTATGCATTAGTGTGCCTCCATGTGCTCTTCATGGCTCCATTCCTTAGTTTTTGGTAACTCCTCCTCATGGAACTAGTTCGGGAAAGGGAATCTTTTATCCAAGCCACCACTCCAATATTTCAAGTTAAGTCTCCATTATGAAGCTTAAAACTTACCTCTATCTAATTGGAGTTGATCCCTTTGAGTTAGCGTTGGCCTCCTTGTGCTATAAATTCATATTCCTTCTCCTTGTTGAAGTTAATCTTGAGCTTTAGACCATGTGACTTGTGCTATCTGTCCATGTTGGGAATGTTGGTAGTATTGGTAGTGTGTTGAGACTTAGAGTTAGTGTAGTTTATTTCCATTTGCTTCTATTCTATCCCTCTACTAGTCCAATTTCTCACACAGGAAGCCAGGAAATGGGAATGGTGAGCTAGCTGGTCATATCCCATAGGTAGTGGAGATGGATAGGAAAGTAGTAGTGGGGAGCATTTTGGTTCTCAAAAGAGGTAGTTCCGAGAGTTGCTATACTAACATATTTTTAACATATTATTATGATGATTATGTGTAAAGGTGGATGAATTGAATTATCTATATGCTTGATTATTGTATTTCATAATCTGGTTACAGGAAGAATGGACTCCATAGGATTCAAATCTGAGATGATATTCATCTTGATCTTCTTTCTCTTATTAAAGAAACTGTAACTATGAGCCTACGGTATTGGGAGGGGCGCAACCATATGTTCTAGTTCACCCTTATCTATTCATTTTTATGCTTTGGTACATGTTCCATTGTTTTTGGAACAACGTTTCTAGTAAGGATATCCTTTTGTTTCATCAGAAAATATTTCCAGATGACCAGGATAAGACTGATTTGGTCCAACAGTTTTCCCGATGCCAGGTTGAGCACACCAGTTGTTAGATTGGAAATGTTCTACGCATGGATATGCTCCTATTTGCAGATTCAAGTTTTGATAATGTAATATGAATGTAATATTGATTGATGGATAGAGGTAGGAAGCCATGCAATCTAAAATATATTAGTGAAAAATGGTTGTAGGGGGACAACCATTGGGAGGTGATTTTGTGGGCTGTGATTTCAGCCGATGCATTTTGTTTTTCTTTGGTTGTGGTGCTGTTGTAGGTTACATCCTACACATGTTTCTTGATGTGTGCTTTCCTTAGTTTTTATCTTCACTGAAATCACACACTGAGCAACGCCACAAACTAATCAAATATGCAAACAATTAACGACACAATACTTGATAATTATAAACTATGTTTTTAATAATCTATATGAAGTATAATAATTTAATGTAGGACCTTAATCACACTATTATAATATATTCATTATTCATGCACTAAATGTGATTATGAACTTAAATTTAATGTTGTTAGAGTTCATTAAGTGTTGAGATTGTTTAATTAAGGGCGCCCAATTATTTAATTAAGTAATGCAACTTTAGTAATCTTTATTAAAGTTAGAACTTTAATTAATCATTTAATGGTTATATTTCCTAACCTTATTTCGTTGTTCTAAACCAAAATTTAGAACCTTTTCCCTTTTCATAAGGGTTAGGGACATTACATTCAAACATGTGATCATTTTAATAAGAACGGGAATCATGTGAAGGAACATAAGTGATAATCATCATCATGTGTCCAAGAGAAATGGGCTAAGTGACACATAGATGTATGGGAAATTGGATAAATCTAGAAGAGGTTTACAAGAAAAAAAGGAGACAATTGTGGAAGGGAACCATAAATCCATTTCTTTGCAACATTTACTTCAAATTTGGATGCAAAACACAAATTTTCCATGGTTATAAATAACTCAATTGCAATGCAAGTGTTATTTTTAGTAGATCAACAATCATGACATTTTTCTTTTCTTCATAGCATATTTGGATGACGAGGAGAAATTGGCAAGTCACAATCAAACATATGCTTCAAAGGAGGGAACAATACTATGTCATAAAATTACATGCACATCAATCAATGAGTCTCTGAATACTTAGTTTCAAATGTTGTTAACCAAGTTTCAATCAATGTACCTATTTTATAATGTTAGCATAACTTAATAGAAATGAAGCATATAGAAGGGAATGCTAGATTTATAATGGTGAAATCAATTGTAATAAATGCTTGTCCATTATGATTCCAAATAATTTGGAAAAAACCAATTGATGTATTTTTGTTTCCCAAATCTTGAACTTATCCATCTAGATTGACTATACTCTAAAATTGTAATTTATGGTGGATGAGATTGTGATTTATAGTTGCGTCAATTTTAAGTTTTTATGGGTATAAAATATATTGTGGTTTCATTGACTTTTCTCTTGGGTTTTGCCCAAAAAAAAGGTAAAAATGGTGGACATAATGAGTACCTCCTATTCCACGCCAATAAAAAATATCATAGATTTTGAAAGATTAAGTTTCTGATTATTATAGGTGGATAATGATTGTAGAAGGAGCAAGTTGACAAAGTCGACTTGAATGAGGACCGACTTAGTTGATCAACTGACTAAGTCGATGGGCCGACTTAGTCGATCAGCCGACTAAGTCGGTAGACCGACTAAACTAGAAGATTAGGCCGGTTAACTAAAAGTTGTGTCAGTTCACCGAACCAACAAGTAGTTATTTTGTAACTGTTTGTAAATTGTATATATTAGGATGTTAAGCCAAACAAGAACTCAGTTCAGTTCTCTGCATTGTATGGACTCACTATAATAATATAATCTTTTTAAATCCTATCTGTTCTTGTCTCTTGTATCTGCTTTATATTTATGTATGTTTTAGTATGTACTATTGGTAACCTTATGTGATCTGTGAGATTACAACACTGGTTTCGTTGCCGGTAGTACATGACTAAAATATATGCTCACATATGATACCAAAGCAGGAGATTAAGGACTGGTGGGAACGTAAAATTGCAAACTATTTGCAAAATTATGCACGAAGGAACAGATTAACAGTCGTTGAAGCCAAAGAAAGATTTTTCACAGAGATGCATGAAAAGTTTGTCAAATCAATGCCCCACCTATTGAAGCAACTTCTGGATGAGAAATCCGGGCACAACTAAAGAACAACAGTTGCTGGAAAAACTAATCTAGGGAGGCCAAACAAATTTGCCGGAGTGGTTTGAAAAAATTGCCGACAACTTCTGTGAGGAACAAGTAGTCGAAGACAGAACTTCTGTGGAAACTGTCAAAGAAAAATTTTACACAGACTTCACCGAACAATTCTTGTGTTCCCTACCAACCTTGCTGTTCAAATTCTTGATTGAGAACGGAGCAGGACACATCGTTGAACCTCGCCCACCATTGTCCGAACAGCCATCAAACACCAACTGGGAGCAGAAGCAAAGGAAGTGGGAGAAATTTATTGCAGAAAGGGGGTGGGAATACTTCCTAAGCAAACAAATCGAACTATCTAAGATTTATAAAAGCATCGGGTAGGCTATGGGGGGGTAGCTGGTCATGTGTCGGAGATAGATTATAGTGGATCCTAGTCGACCTAGACCCAACAGTGGCCACCAGTAATGAGAAGTCGACCAGAGAGGGCCTCAAGAAAATAGTATTGTACGAAAGTATGTCGGACACCCAGAAAATAGAAAGGGACGAAAGACAGCAGAGAAGGGAAGCAAGACGTGAAAGAGCTGCAGGGCTGCACAGAGGACAAAACCCTAGGGAGAACGACCATGAAGAGAATCCGCCAGAGTCGAGTCATGACTGACATGAAGAGGGCGTAGAGAAAGAGGCGTCCCCTGAGGATTAAGAAGTGTGGATGGAGCAGCCAGAAGCTCTCCAACTAAGAGCTCCCAGGGAAGGAACAACCCTTTCCCCATTAAATCCGTGTACTCGAATACAGACTATTGTCGAACACGACCTCCGACTACAAGCTGGTGACTTCACTATATGGAGCCGACTAGGCGACGAAACATACACTGGTCGACACCTTATCATCTGTCGACCGCTGGAAGGGAACTGGGTGATGTTTCAAGTGGCACCCTCCCTCCGAATTATCCACTTGCTCTTACCGACACATGAAGGAGCGCCCCCCCCGCCACATACAACTTTAGAAGAAATCCAACAATCAGACCTGCGAACAACTAGTTGCAGTGGACCATCAACAGCAGAAGTCGACATCAACCGACTGCAAGTCGACCAAGACTTGACGACCGACGGGAGCGCAAGTTCCATCGACCAGAATTCTGTAGGAACGACTACGTCAATAACCCCACCACTTTCACCACCACCCCCACCTCCTCCGCCAACTCCTTAGAGCAGTGAAAGCGATTCAGACATGGGTCACGGATCAGCTCACATTCCTCTTTATGAGGGAGATGAAGACCCCTAATGACATTGGTTCATCTGCGAGTCGACCTGGGAAGCCAACCAGGTTACAGATGAAGACCGACAAATGGATCAGTTCGCAGGAGCCTTAAGGAAAATGGAATTGACATGGTACATGAACTTTTCGAAAAGACAACCTAGAGCGACAAAAGCCGATATTAAGGCACAATTCTTATCATTTTTTAAAACTCCAGATGCTAAGCACCTGGCCGCAAAGAATCTCAAAACTACTTCACAAAATCCAGGCGAATCCATCCGCGACTACAACAAGTGGTGGAAAGATTTACTGAGCCAATTGGATTACGTTATTGATGAACAGTTACTAATTCAATGGTTTCTTGCAGGACTATCACATAAAGTACGTCGACACATTAGTCTGGAGACGTTCAAAATGTACGAAAATGCGCTAACAAAAGCTCTTCAGGTTGAAATGGATGAAGATATACCTGCATACCCCACGGACCACAGACTGGAACAATAGCTAGAGAATGTACAGAAGTCTCTGAAGGAGCTCAGCCTCAAGAATTAGGAGATCTGGTGCACCAAGTGCTCAACAAACGGCCACTCGAAAGATAATTGTCGACAAGAATATAGCCAACAAGACATCCGCTTTGTACAGACCAAATCATTTTGTGACATTTTCCAGGAACATGGAGACCACTCTACAGCAGACTGCCCATTTAACATGAAGAACAGCAAGGCTTCCTGGTGCGCCATCTGTGAAACCAAAAGTCACAACAGCGCCGAATGTTAGTTAAACCTAAAGAACCGACAGAACTATCACGCGGTATACCAAACAAATGCAGTGGCACAACATAACAAGCAAACCAATCCACCAAATGATCAAAATGGGCAAAGATACGATGGCCGACGATATGAGCGACGGTACGACAATCGATGCCAAGGTTATGAAGGAAGAGGTCGATTCCCTGGGAATCGCGACATACGACCACGTCGACCCACCCAGTGCTTCATATGCTACAAAGAAGGTCATCGATATGCAGATTGTCCGTATAAGGACAGGACTGATCTTAAATTCTATACCCACTGTGGAGTAGGCAATCACTCGCTTGAGGATTGTCCTACTATGTTAGAAAAAATTAATACCAAGAAAAATTTTAATGTCTTGTCTTGTGTGCAAAAGCATGATGTAATAACTACTAAAAATCTACATATCGTCACTCAACAAGGCACAAAAAAATGACCTGATAACCCTCAAATTAGCAATATTACAGACACTAATGTGTATCCCAACCCTATGAGGGAAAAACAGACATATCAAGAAGAAACCCACATATTTCACGACATTGCACGACAAGAAGACATCGTTAACAGTCAACCCAACACAATACATCAATTAATCCAACTTGCTCAAATAGACAAATCCGTAGCTCAGTTCATTGACTTATTGCATGAAATAAAAGGTACCAACCTTGGAAAACAAACTAAGAACATCTGCAGCTTGAACCAACAAGACAAAAATGATGCCGACCCACTTGTCAACCTGGAAATCGAAGGTTACCACGTCTGACAAGTAATGCTCAACTTTGGGTCCCAAGTAAATATCATGACCTGGGATACATGGGAAAAGATGGGCAGACCTCGACTCTACGAATTAGGCATTTACCTGAAACTTGCCGACCAAGGCCTCATTGAACCCATTGGGGTTTAGAAAAATGTCGACACAACCATCAAAGGAATCTCGACTAAGGTTGATTTTGAAATTATTGACCCAAAAGTAGGATCTAGCTCCTTCCCAGTGCTAGTCGGTCGACCTTGGGGATGAAATATGAAAGCATCCATCTCATTAGACAAGGAACAAATCAAGTTAAAAGGAAATGGTCAAAAATTCATTGTACCCATTCATCCATCCTAGGGAGAGCCTTGGACTGAATCGATTGATGAGGAAGTCGATGTCAGACAACTTTACCAGATCCACAACAATGCCGACTACACAAAACCAAACCTCCATGGAGAACTTCACTTAGGTAACCAAGACTCAATTGGTTATAAATCAGACGCTGAATTGTACAACTGGGAGATGGAAAATTACAAAACACAAGCAAGAGGGTGCTGGACTATACAAAAAGTACAGAAAAAACCCACCTGACAATGCTTCATAGTATCAATTATCCCAAAAATATTTGAAAAGAAAATAAGGGAATGCCCTACCTTACAACCCACCAACCTAAACACTACACAACTACCTAGGTATAAGGAGAGGGAATCTCTAGTCATGCACATCGAACAAGTATCTAAAAATATTGGAGAACATGGCCGACTTCAAAGCTTAGTGGAAATGTTTACAGGTCAAGCAGCTAGATGGTGGGACACCCATTAGACCAAACTACAGACCTGGACAACTACTTCAACTTACTTTGTTGAGAGGTTCGGTGGAAAGAAGTTAACCCAGCAAGCCCAGATCCCTATCTTTACCCAAGGTCAAAACCCAGAAGAACATATCAAGACTTGTGAAGAGTGGAGAAGACTTGGATATAAATATGAGAGAGCCTGGCCACATTTGTTCCCTTCAACCCTAGCCGACTTACCCAATAAATGGTATAAGATGGAGGAAGCTAGAGGTGAAAACTTCTTCTTCCATGAACTGAGGGAAAATTTTATTAAAGACTTCAACTTCATACCTCAAAATGAAAAATTGGATGAGCCAACACAACAAATCAAACAATTTCTCCAACCGATCGTAAAACAACCCTACCACGACAATCGACAGATTAAGGACTGTAACAATATACAAATTGAGTCAAAACCATAGTCGACCCCTTTACAATTAGAAAATGAACACATAGAAGGAAATAGCTTCAGATGGAAATCCAACCATGCTGAAACAACAAAACCTATCCACTCAATCCTGAAAGTCGCGACCACTGACAAACCAGAAATCGACAGAATGACTGCAGCCAACTTCCCTGCCACATTCTCACAGTTCAAAGAAGGAAGTCGGCCGATCAATGAAGCTAAAGCACCAGAGTGGCTAGATGCCAAAGTGAAGACTAAAGAGGTCGACATTTCAAACGACGACCGACCAAAAATAGCGAATATTGGTGACTACTGGAATGAACAACAGACCATCGAAATAGTGAACTTACTTAGAGAATTCCAGGATGTCTTTGCCAGGGACTATAAAGACTTAAAAGGCTTAGTACAAGAAATGGGAGAAATGAAAATAGATACTAAACCTGATGTCCGACCTGTCAAGAAAAGACCTTATAAACTAGCTCACAAGTACAAGGAAATAATTAAAAAGGAAATCGACAACATGTTAGTAGCAGGGATCATTTACCCTATTGACCAGTCGGAATGGGCAAGTCCAATGGTCATACAGCCCAAGAAACATGACCCAACAAGACTAAGAATTTGTGTCGACTTTAGGGAGCTCAACAAAGTAACACTGACAAACCCATTCCCCACCCCATATGCTGATGAAATCTTGAATGAAGTTGCAGGCCATGAATTCTATTCATTTACAGATGGATTCTCAGGCTATAACCAAGTACCAATAGAAAAGGAAGATCAAAAGAAGACAACATTTGTGTGTGAATTTGGGTCCTTTGCTTACCAAGTTATGCCTTTTGGGTTAAAGAATGCACCTGTAGTGTTTTCCCAAATTGTTGTCAAGACCTTCCAAGAATGCATATATAAGACCATGGCAGCCTACTTCAACGACTGGACCATATACTCCACCTTAAAAGGTCACTGCACATGGCTCCGACTTATGATGGAAAGATGTTGACAGATTCAACTCTCCCTGAACATTAAGAAATGTATCTTTATGACTCCCATAGGCATACTCTTAGGGAATATTGTCTGTAAAGAAGGTATCAAGGTCGACTTTGCCAAGATTAAAATTATCCTCGACCTAAAACCACCAGTAAACCCCAAACAAGTCAGGGTGTTACTTGGCCATACAGGCTATTATAGAAAATTCATCAGACACTATTCAAATATGACCTATCCTCTGGAAGAACTACTAAAGGAAGATCAAGAGTTTAAGTGGGCAGAGGAATGCCAGCTCTCCTTCGACAAACTAAAAAGAAAACTGGTCGAATCCCCCATACTCAAATTTCCAAACTGGTCGACCAAATTTCATGTGCATATCGATGCATCAGGAATAGCAATTGGAGAAATCCTAACTCAACCAGGGGATGATGGGATGGATTACCCTATAGTTTACAGCATTCAAAAATTAAATAAGGCTGAAAGAAAATATTCGACCACCGAAAGGGAAGCCCTAGGTATGGTCTTTTCCCTCCAAAAGTATCGACATTACCTCTTAGCCAATCCCTTCACATTCTATACCGACCATCAAGCCCTGAAGTACCTTGTCAATAAACCACTCCATCATGGGAAAATTTGTCGCTGGCTACTTCTTTTTCAAGAATTTGAATTCAAAGTTGTTGTTCGACCAGGAAAGCTAAACGTCGGGCCCAACCACCTATCCTACATAGACACAAGGGAGGAACCGACTGAAGTCAACGATGACTTACCGGATGCACACTTATTTCGCATAGAAGCAGTGCTAGAAAAACTAGAAGAAATAGCTCAGTTCTTAGAGACAGGTCAGGCACCAGAAGGTGTGAACACCAAGAAAAAACAAATCTTAGCTATGAAGGTTGCACCCTACAGTCTCATCAATGGATTTTTATACAAAATGGGATTGGAAGTCATCCTCATAAGGTGTGTACTCGAACATGAGCGTGACCAAATCATGCATGAAACACACTATGGACCTGCAGGAGGACATTTTCATGCGGATACAACTGCAAGGAAAATCCAACAGTCAGGATTATGGTGGCCAACACTCCACAAAGATTGCAAAATTTTTTTTAGTCGATGTGACAGATGTCAACGACTTGGTCGAACCCTGCCGATTATAGAAATTCCCTTGATATCCATAAACCCCAGTGTCACATTCAAAATCTGGGCCATAGACTTCATAGGACCATTTCCTATCCCAACCAAAAGATCAGGTGCAAGATATATTATCACTGCAGTAGAATATGTCACTAAATGGGCAGAAGCTGAACCTGTTGATACATGTTTGAGTGAGGTAGCCGCTAATTTTATCTACAAAAACATCATCACTAGATTCGGATGCCCACTCACATTGATCAGCGACTAAGGGACACACTTTATCAACAAAACTATCAAGAATTTGACCGACCAATTCCAAATCGACCACCGATGAAGTACTGCATATCATCCTCGGTCAAACGGCTTGACTGAAGCTTTCAATAAAACATTGAAAAAAGGGTTAACCAAAATATGCAATACCAACAAAGACGACTGGGATAAGAAAATCCTTACAGTGTTATGGGCATACAGGACAGCCTATAAGCGGTCGACCGACCAAACCCCCTTTCGACTAGTATATGGACAAGAAGCAGTCGTCCCCCTACTTTTTTGACAGCAGACACGACAGACTCGTCAAGGCATTTAGGATTTGGAGGGCAGGAATATGACAGAGGCAGCACTTAGGCAGACAATAGAAGAACAGATAGTGTTGGAAACCAACAAACTGCAGAAGCTAGAATGGGAAGAACATCAGTGGGTGCAACAAGCTCTTCCCAATCTAGAGAAATTCAAAATCATATGCCCATAGATGAAATAACTCATCAAAGCAGCAGAAGAGCAGAACCAGTCCTTGGGCCCCAACATGGAAAAGATCACGGAAGTCCCCATTTCGGAAAAGATGTCGGTCCTGTCAAGTTTAACTACATTAACTATCGACATCCAGAAAGCTTTACAGAGTTGGACAGATTTTTAGCATCACCTTTCCATCACAGCTCCAGCCATTGTCGAGATCTGCGTCTAGAAAAGACCAACCATCCATCTACACAATCCACTACAGTAGCATTTTTGAAGGGTCCGACAAACATCATTTTTTGTACCTCCCTATTTCTTCGGGGTGAAGAAATGTTTTGTTCGTGGGGGAGATGTAGAAGGAGCAAGTCGACAAAGTCGACTTCAACGAGGACCGACTTAGTCGATCAACGGACTAAGTTGATGGGCTGACTTAGTTGATCAGCCGACTAAGTCGGTCGGCCAACTAAACTAGAAGATTAGGTCGGCTAACTAAAAGTTGTGTCGGTTCACCGAACCAACATGTAGTTATTTTGTAACTGTTTGTAAATTTTATATATTAGGCTGTTGAGCCAAACGAGAACTCAATTCAGTTCTCTGCATTATATGGACTCACTATAATAATATAATCTGTTTAAATCCTATATGTTCTTGTCTCTTGTCTCTACTTTATATTTATGTATGTTTTAGTATGTACTATTGGTAACCTTATGTGATCTATGAGATTACAACAATGATCATCATGGAAATGGCTCCTAGAGCCATCTAATATTGTAGAAAAATTTCCTACCCTTCATAGACCTTGGACTATGGTAGAACTTTGGCCATCTTTGAAATATTTTCCCAAGTCTTATCAAATTTGCGATTGGTAAAAAGATCCATTTGTTTCAAACTTAGCTTGTAGCATAGCGCTTTGCATCACACAATGGTTGTCAAAAGGGAAACTATAACTTTCACAATCTAGTCCTTTCATTTCATGCCAACTGCAATTCAATGATTTGACTCTCACAACACCTAGTGAGGCCCTCATTATCCTAACTTAGTGATACAACTAGCAGGTTTCCACTATCAAACACATTCTCTATGGGAGTCACTACATGATTATATAATCACATTTAAATCTTAATAAGCTCATCCTTCTTGGAAGGTTAATTGTTTTTCCTATCTTTTTCTATAGCTACTGTTACAATTCTAGAATCAATTAATCTCTTGGTGTTGGGAAATCATCTCCAAGGAAGGTATAGTACTCATGGAATTGATCTAGAAACCTAGTTTGTCTCTACCTATTTCACCAGATAGTAATGTCATATTCATTATAAACCATATTAAAAACCCGTCTTAGTTAAAGTGATGGGATTCAATCTTAGTGTAACTCACCATTCTAATTATGACCCACTCTAGTTATACTCACAACAGAAATGGAATAAGGTTCAAATGACTTCGATCATATTTTCATTTCATAATCACTCCAAAAGTGCCCCATTGGAAGTAAAATTTTGAATTGGTTATATCATGAATATTAATCTGTCACGGTAATCTAGGGACTAAAACATAGTATCATAAGAGATTTCAGACAATTAAGCATGAAAATGGCATAATGGTGCTGCAATAGGAGTAGCAGTTGTGTATATTAATAAAGAATGAGTAATACAATATAATGATCATGCAAGGTGCATGAATTCCAAGACAATTCGAATACTCAAGGAAGTCATTCGAATTGAATGGATGTGTGTAGCTTAACTGAATGTCAGCCACAGTTAGCACACATAGTTAACCACCAAGCTAATCAACAACTGACTCTCATACTAAGTCCTAACTGAATGGAGTGCAATATATGGTTGAGTCTAACTAAAAGTGACTCATCACATGTAACTGCATGTCCAACTAAAGGATGTAGCGCATCCATAACTCCAAGTAGCTCCGATGGAGTTAACTAAAGTAAACATGTCATCAGAAGTGGTTGTAGGCACATGTGTTAGCTCCAGTTCATAAATAATGACCAAGAATAATCAAATAATGAATAGAGGCACCTTCACAACTTAGGTTTAACTGATTGTAACAATCAGTTATCAATTAGGTGCATTTATGACACACAGATCACCCCATAAATGCTCCCTGTTTGAAGGAGGAAGCCTAGTTAGCCTCCCCAACTAAAGGAGAAGACTTAGTTGGAACCCTTGATTGAAGGAGGGTGTGGGTGAGCTCATGATAATGTCATAGTGTGCTCATCTGATGCCAAGTAAGTCAATTAAACTTAGGATAGTGGGTAAATAGGCCAAAATTGACCAAATAAGTGTGCATGTTGGGTAAATGACTCCAACACACCCCCCTTAAGCTATATTCAGGAGAAGTAAAAAAAATACATGAAATTCTAGGGTCCTGAAAACAAACGCCATAGGTCACCCTGTATAATAAAGTAACTACTTAATATAACCAAGGAAACGGGAAAAACCTCATGGTAAAAATACCCCCCCTCAAACTAAGCAGTAAATCAAGAAATTTTTGGTTCTTCTATGTAGTAGTATCCTGAGACTGTGCATGTGAACCTATGAATCCAAACTAAATGAATATGTATGGAGGAATATTCCTCTTTGGAATAAGAATGATATGCTCAACTAAATAAAAAATATAGACAGCTGTTGGATGAATACTGGACCCATGTAGAGCAACTGAAATCAACTAATAAGTGAGAAAAGGTTCTTGAGGATTCAAACCATGTGAGGAACACTCAAGAAAATGATATGTTTCAGCCATGAACAGAAAACCGTGAGTGTTAAAAACATTCCCAAGTGTTAGGAGCAAGAGTCCAGGCGGATGCAGAAAATCTTCCTCTTTACTAGTTCTGTGAGGAGATGAGCATGTGACCAAAGGTAGAGCAGCCTTGGGACCGTGGATAGAGAATGCTTGAGCTCCATAATCTGATATAGATTTATAAATATATAATTATACACAAAATAAAATATCATCAACCTCATAAGAGGAAACTAGGACCAAATCCCCAACAACAAATTTGAAGAAGAATTGTGGTACTTGATTTTTCACACCGAAATTGGTGAGAGTAGCTTCAAGCAGTACTGAAATCTCTTGGAATCTAAAATTTGAACCAGTTAATATCATATCATATCATATCCAAATAATCTCATATCAGATCCAAAATTGTATAATGAAATCAAATCCCTAGCAATAGTTTCGAAGGAGACTTGCGGTACTTGTTTCTTCACACTGTTGATGAGAACAACTACAAGTAGTACTGAAGGTTTATGAACCTGAAATTTTGAACCAAGAAATATCAGATGAGATCCAAATAAGATGATATCATATCCAATAATATTCATATCAGATCCAAAATTATGGTCCACCAAGACGGTGGATGCACAATTGTCTTTTTCTTCAAAATTTTGAATTTTGGTGCATGCAATCCTGCAGGAATTTGCTGGAAGATCTAGATCATGGGGCGAATTGATAAATCTTGTAATCTGATATTTTTTCCAAAATATCCAAGGTATTACATATTTTCACACCAGCAGCAACTTTAGAGGGAGAAAAATCAAATTTATCTTCACTTTTAGAAGCAATTACTAGCAAATTTTGCACAGAATTCAAAGGAAAATCACTGGTGAATGTTTGCATGGAAGTGTCGCAGTGTTTTTCTTCAATATTAGAGATTTGAATGTATTATTCTGTTTTAGACATATGAGGATATTATATATCAGAGATCTCACAAACTTCCGGAGCATCAAGAGAAGGAGTCACTACAAGGAGACTTTCTTCAATCCGAATTGACTGTGTAGAAGATTCTGCTTCTTCTTCATCTTGAACAACTTCATCAGGGAGAGTAGAGGAGCAGAATTTTGAGTAAAGAAATATTGTGGTGCTATATGTGATCTCCAAAGTGCCATTATGATCCTCATTGTGCTTGCCAAAGGTTCTGTCCAATTTTGTCGAGAGATCCTTTGGGTATTCAACATAACCAATAGGGTAGCGCAAGCTAGGAGAAAGGGCCAGACATATTGCTCCAAAATATCTATCACCATCATTTATCTAGTCATTCTCATTCTCATAAGAATATTTTCCAACTCCAATAGACACCTCATAGAGACCTTGTCTCTTCAGAGATGCAATCATCTTCAACTTCCATTCTGAATAGCTTGTGAATGGGGTGAGAAGAGGGACCAATGAATCCATTCGAATTTGTACCTTCAAAAAAAAAAAAGTCACTGTAAGGTCGAACATCCTACACATTTTAGGTTTTCATCACACACAACATAATTGATCAAGCAAGCTTTATCAACAATTCCTTTACTTGGGGTATTAAGTGGTAAACCTTTGTCTTCTGGTGCGGTGTTGGAATTTGAGATTTTGCTCCATTTTTCATGCAATATCCATCAATAACCATGTTTTTGAAGAGAATGAGCTTCATCCTGCTGTGAGATTTGATACCATATGAATCCGTCACAGTAATCTAGGGACTAAAATACAGTCTATAAGAGATTTCATACAATTAAGCATAAAAATGGTATAATGGTGCTGCAATAGGAGTAGCATCTCTGTATATTAATAAAGAATGAGTAATACAATACAATGATCATGCAAGGTGCATGAATTCTAAGAAAATTTGAATAATCAAGGAGGTCATTCGAATTGAATGGATGTGTGTAGATTAACTAAATGTCAACCATAGTCAACACACATAGTTAAACACCAAGCTAATCAATAACTAGCTCTCACACTAAGTCCTCAATAAATGTAGTGCAATAGATGACTGAGTCTAACTAAAAGTGACTCATCACATGTAACTACATGTCCAACTGAAGGAGGTAGCACATCCATAACTCCAAGTAGCTCTGATGGAGTTAATAGAAGTAAACATGTCATCAGAAGTGGTTGTAGGGGCATGTGTTAGCTCCTGTTCATAAATAATGACTAAAAATAATCAAATAATGAATGAAGCCACCTTCACAACTCAAGTTTAACTGATTGTAACAATTAGTTAGCAAATAGGTGCATTTATGACACTCAAATAACCCCATAAATGCTCCCTGTTTGAAGGAGGAAGCCCAGTTAGCCTGCTTGACTAAAGGAGAAGACTTAGTTGGCCTCCTTGACTGAAGGAGAGTGTGGGTGAGCTCATGCTGATGTCATCATGTGCTCATCTGATGCCAAGTAAGTCAATTAAACTTAGGATAGTGGGTAAATAGGCCAAAATTGACCAAATAAGTGTGCATGCTGGGTAAATGACTCCAACAATGAATACATGAACATCTTGACTCATTCATCCATTAATACAAAATAACTTCTACTAAAATTTGTCAAGATGAGATGAATGGATAATTGCTTCTACTAATATTTATTGTCTTACATATTATGTATTCATCTTTACACATAATAAAATGACTAAAAATGGCTATATAAGTGATTTAAATGCATTTGACATTCGATTTTTACAAGAAATAAAATTAGATGGTGAAGGAAAGGAAGATACAATATTTCATAAGTATCCATGGTAAATATATATTTCTTTCCCTATGTGTTTTGCTATTTAATCTCCATCTCACATTTCTACCTGCTTCAATTTGTATTCACATGCCAACACTCTAGAATAATGTTTTCAGTGGCTTTGCGATCTATAAACTGCTATGAATATTCCATTGGATTAGGTCATCACAATGGATCTTACAACTTAATTCATTATGCTAGTTTAATTCCATAAAATACTGAATACGATGGAATTGAAAGAGAAATAACTATAGAAATTAAGTACACAATCCACACAATAACACAAGATATACATGGACAAAACCAACTATGGGGAAAAACCCATCCACAAGTGAGGACTATGCCTTTCTCTTCATATCAAAATGCAAATACAAAAAAATGGTAATCCCTGCGGAGTTACCTATGACTTTGCAACCAAAATGGATACTACAATATTTCCTATCTCCTCTTTTTACCTCTAATATGCACTCCTGTGTTATTTTTCAACTATGGAATAATACAATAACATAAAAAGAATGGAACCCCTTCTTCTCCTAACAACTCGGTATTTAAAATTGCACGATAATTATCTAGTGTTAATTTTAGTTTTTTTTTCATGCTAAAATCTCGATTAGGGTTAGTTTTTTTTGGAACTTCTAGAATGTTCTTGGCATCCCACACATGACTAGATCCATATGTTACTGAGACAAATTTCATATGGCTTGGGGTGGACCACAATAGACAATATGACACTAGAAATAAATCCATTCTTAGGCATGTTAGATACATAAAACAAACTAATCACTAAGGGATAATAACCGTACCTCAAACATATGTTCAAATATGACCACCATTGAGCTCTTGATCAAAATTTAAAATAGAGATACAAAATGACAACCTCTGTCGAAAACTCATCAAAACCAAGAAATTGAGTCCCTCCACCTGGGACTCCACCACTTCAATCCTCCATACAATGGAAATCTCACAAAGACAATGGAAAGCTTGGGAAAGAGCACTAATATATTCCTCAAGGACAAAGGGATGTATACTCAAGCATATAGGCATGGGAAAATTTTTCTCTATAATCTGCTCTCCAAATTTCTCCTCCTTTAATGCTTCACAATATCTTATTTATGGAAAATCTTAGCCAATGCAGAAAACGTTTGTTTCCCTAGTATGAATGTTTCAAATCTAGAACAAGACACACCACAATGAAAAGAAACTTTCCCGAGAAATATAGATCACTTGAATTAACTGGTCTCATACCTTTTAACGGGATGATCTGATGGTCTGAACTTGTTGTGCTTGAGATATGCGGTGAATGGACCTACAATAATGGACACAAAATAAAAAATACCACATTAGAGCAACAAGATATTCTATATTTCTATATCGATGACCAAGGAGAAAGACAATAAACAAATCATTATAATGAAATAGATAGTGTTTTGGTGAAAGAAAACAATTCTTGTATTAATAATCAAATAAGGAGAGATCACAACCAAGCCTTGGTGTTGGGAGATTCTACCAATGGAACATTGCCTCAATATTTGTTAGGATTATTAATCCTCCCTTGGTCAATTTTTTATTAGATTAATTCAGCCTAACTTAGGAGTTTTAATTAATTAATTGAGTCACTAGTACCATTGGGTCCACATGGCCTAATGGGGCCACATGTACCAGTCACTAGAGTGTGGGGAACACTGCTAGAGGTTAACTACCACTTACTGCATGTGCATGCATCAGTTTGGGAACCTCCTAGACCAATACCTACATTTTAGGAGCCACTGGGAGTCCCGACACCAACTTACTTTAGTTAGTTGGAGTTAGTGCTAGTCAATCTTAGTTATCCCCCAGTTACTTTCAGTTAGTTCACAAACAGTTATCTAGTGCAAGCCTTGCATGGATAATGCATGCTTGCATGTGGAGTAGGAACCTTTTCCCACCTACCACACTCAGTTGCACTAAGTTAACTAGCATTCACTTATTGATTGAGTTGGTTGGACATATGGGAGTTGACATTGGACTTCGATATTGATTGAGGAACCATGAGTTAGAGATTCAGTTAGATACAACCATATCCACTTGGGATATTGGAATTGCTACCCATGCATTCAAATTATTTCCTATGAAAACTATTGTAACACCAGATATTATTATTGTGAATGATACTGTAAATTCCTGAGAAATACTTGTCTATTTCCTATGTGGTTTGTTTTGTTCAGTTTGTATCCTCATTCTCCCTTTATTGCAAACATTATTAGAACTATCTACTTGAAGATCTAAATGGAATTCAAATTCTAATATGGTATAAGAGCCTTCCCTGGTAGGTTTCATGTTGGTTTCTCTTCATTGAACATCAGAAGTAGCTGGGTTTCCATAGAAGTCCCCTATGAAAATTTGATAGCTATGGATTCATTTAGAGTAGCGGAGAGGACGTGACGGTCCCTCAAAATATGCCCATGTCAAGAGTAAAAGCATGATTATAATAGTTCATATGTTTTATTTTGTTATTGCAGTGAAATTGACAGGTGCCACGTAGCTTGTGTGAAGTTTTTGTAGTCTCTCATCTAGAGAAATTATGAGTTCTCAAACTTGTGCACCATGAATCCTCACAACTTCCAATTATATTGATTGAAGGATTGATATGCGATCGGCCTTGCACAATCATGGCTACCACATGATCATACATGGATGGGAGCCTGAGCCTCATCAACCAGTTGAACAAAACAAGTTCCTAAACCATTGTGATGAAGCATTTGGGTACTTATGTACTTATATTTCCATATATCTCCTCTTCCACCTAGAAGGATTGAGGACCCCTAGAGAATCCCAGGAGAATATTGATAGCTTGTTTAACAAACAATATGAGCTTTGGGGACACATTTTGGAGAATGAGTTGGTATCTTTACATCCCAATAGTTTCAATACTATTGAGCAATTATTTACTAAATTCAAGTCTCTAGTACTCTAGTGTAGACAGTATAGAATAGAGTGGAAGGATGAGCATAATGTCTTTTCCATACTCAGCAAACTAGGCCCTGAGTATTTTTTGTTTGTTTCCATATTTCATTCCAAGCGGGAAAGCTTTCTTGATTGGAAGGCTCCTTCATTAGAATCTTCTTCCGAGTTCATAATCAAGCAGAAATACAAGATGATGCAAATGGGAGTCATCAAGACATCCAAAGATCAATCTCTCCTAGTTTCCGACTCTTCCAAAGCGCAAGAAAAGGGGAAATCAAAGAAGAAGGAGCCAAAGGCAGTTGTTCGAAGCCTAAACAAAATCAGCAAACTTCCAAAGGGGGCTCCAGCTCTAAGAAGAAGAAGTTTGAAAATAAGTTATGTCCTTATTGTGAAAAGGGATACCATATTGAAGATCATTGTATGAGGAAGGAACTTGATGAAATGACATCTCTTCTAAAGTAGCATAACATTGCTTCCCCCAGAGCAAAGAAGCCTAATGAAGAACTACAAACAGAAGATACTAAAAGGTGTCATGATTTGAAAGCAACTATCTATCCATCCTTGGCATACATAATAGATTATGGAGCTTCCAAAGAATCCTTCTCTAAAGACTCACTATCAAAGGGCCTAACATTCACATGGGAGAGGCTCAGTCAGAGCGAAGCATGGTGAGTTCAACAATTTCTTATATGTGCCCTCCCTTGCTGCTAACCTGTTTTCTATTTATTAGATGAAACATACAGGCTCTCCCAAGAGAGTTACATTCAATTCAGACTTAGTTGAGATTGCAGAAAAAGCCATTGGACAGTTTGTAGCAAAAGGTATTGCAAATCACTCTACCAAAGCTTATGAGTTCTCACATTTATTACTTGTTTCTCCTCATACACCTTTATTGTCTCATGCTAACAACACCAAAAAGATTTTGCATGAGAGATTTGGCCATCTCAATTTCAAATATCTAAAGGAGCTCCACAATGATAAAATGGTTGAAGGTTTTCCCTCAATCCAAACTTTCGATGGAGTATGTGCTAGTTTCTTGGTAGGTAAGCATCCATAAAAAACGTATGATGTTGGGAAGGCACATAGAGCTTCCTATACACTTGATTTGATACATAGTGATGTAGTTGGACCTATGCCCACAAAATCCATTAATGGATGCAGGTATTTCCTCACCTTTATTGATGATTGTTCTAGGTTCTGCTGGGTCTACTTCATGAAACAAAAATTAGAAGTTTTTGATACTTTTAAAGTTTGTAAGGATATGGTTGAGAACAATTTCGGTAAGAAAATCAAGTCTATAAGATCTGATGGAGGAAGAGAATATATCAAAGGATACTTCCAGGTTTTCTATGAATCAAAGGGGATTCAAATGAAACACTCAGTTCCATACACACCACAGCAGAATGGTGTGGTTGAGAGGAAGAATAAATCACTGAAAGAGATGGAAACATGCCTTCTCCATGCCAAGAATCTACCTCATTATCTTTGGGCTGAAGCAGTAAACTGTGCTTCGTATTTTCAGAATAGGGTGCCCCACAAGTCAGTGGTTGGGGTCTCTCCATTTGAAGAACTACATGGGTATAAGCCCAATGTATCTCTCTTGAGAGTTTTTGGTTCCAAATCCTGGGCCATGATACCACTTGACAAGAGGAAGGACTTCCAAGACCAAAGTAGTGAATGCATTCTGCTAGGATATGCAAAAGATGCAAAAGCTTACAAAATGATGGAGGTTACAACCAAAAGATGCTTCATTGAAATAAGTGTCCAATTCAAAGAAGATCAGCTGCATGATACTCCTCCAGCAGCACAGGAAGGTATAACTATTTCTCCTCCTATTTTTTATGATGATGATGTGCTACATGTTTCATATTCAGATGAAGAAGATCACATTCAACATGATCTTGTTATTGAGACTGGATCTCAAGAGATTCTAGATCTATATCCAGTACCTATTCCTAATCAGAATCCAAAACCTAGATGGGCTCTAAAGCTTCTTGATGCAGCTGGAAGTGGTGTTGGAGATCCAGAAGATAGAAGAAGAACAAGGTCCCAGTATGAGGATGAGCACGTTGCACTATCTCTCACATATTCGCTCTCTATAGAATGGTGCATCAAAGTTCCAGGTTGGTGCTACATGATGATGGTGAATGATTAGCTACATGGCCAACAGAATTAGAAACTTAATCATTCCCTACCTTCACCATCCAGAAGAGAAAAACAAAGTTATTAGTTCATAGGTACATTGAGAGGTCCACTAATGGGCCATGCTGCTGCATAGAGCTGAAAATTTNGGGGGGGGGGGGGGTGTTCCCATGAGGTTTTCCCCTGTTTCCTCGGTTGCATTAAGGAACATTTTTTATTATCTTTTAGATTTTATTTGGGTGAACTATGGTCTTGCTACCAAGGCCCACAATTGTCCAAGTTAGGATTCATGGGGGGCGTTAGGATTATTAATCCTCCCTTGGTCAAATGTTTATTAGATTAACTCAGCCTAACTTAGGAGTTTTAATTAATTAATTGAGTCACTAGTACCATTCGGTCAACATGGCCTAATGGGGCCACATGTACCAGTCACTGTAGTGTGGGAAACACTGTTAGAGGTTAAATGCCACTTACTACATGTGCATGCATCAGTTTTGGCACCTCCTAGACCAATCCCTACATTTTAGGATCCACTGGGAGTCCCAACACCAACCTACTTCAGTTAGTTGGAGTTAGTACTAGTCAGTCTTAGTTAGCCCCCAATTACTTTCATTTAGTTCACAAACAGTTAGCTAGCACAAGCCTTGGATGGATAATTCATGGCTGCATGTGGAGTAGGCGCCTTTTCCCACCTACCACACTTAGTTGCACTGAGTTAACTAGCCTTCACTGATTGATTGAGTTGGTTGGACATTTGGGAGTTGATATTGGACTCCGAGATTGATTGAGGCACCATGAGTTTGAGATTTAGTTAGATACAGTGATATCCACTTGGGAGATTTGAATTTCTACACATGCATTCAAATTATTTCCTATATAAACTATTGTAACATCAAATATTATTAGTGTGAATGATACTATAAATTCCTGAGCAATACTTGTCTATTTCCCGTGTGGTTTGTTTTGTTCAGTTTGTATCTTCATTCTCCATTTAGTGCAAACATTATTAGAACTATTTGCTTGAAGATATAAATGACATTGAAATTCTAATAAGATTCAACTTTCTTCTAATAAATCCAAGAAGATCTCAGATTATTTATCTAGTCTTGATACTTTAAGACAATCTTCCTCCCCTTTCCCATGAGGGGTGAGCCACTAATTAAAAGCCAAAATGGATAGGATAGGTTGAGGATTCAAAGGAGAAGGTTGTGAGATCATCCCAAGGATAAGGGAATTCGATCTTCAGCTGTCCATATTCTTAGGGATGATTTTCCACAAAGGACACTTCAAGAAACTTCTTGAAAATTCTTCTTTTTACCTTTTTAAGACTAGCACCGCACTTTGCAGAAGGGTAAAAAGCGGTGTAAATGGGCACTTCTTGCAGAAAGAAAGAAAAATTTGGAAACACCTCTCCTTTCTAATGAGCAGGTTGCATTTCCATCTTAGGTATCTCGTGTTGTCCTTTGACAAGGTGCATTGGTGGCTCAGATCAGGGAAAAAACAAGGCAATAAGCCTCCTTCCTCCATTTCTTCACTTCAGAATCTGACGGATTAGAGAAAACCATGGGATACCGATATCATAGTGTTATAGAATAATCCAAATTATTACCATAGTATTATACCTTAGGCACATTTCATTTGCATTAATGCAGTGAGTCCATGGTTTAGACTTAGGGAAATTGATCATTTGCCATACTCGATGTGCTCCAAGTTGATCATTTTTCATAGTTGAAGTAATTGAGGTTGATCATTATCACAACCCATGAGCCCAAATTGATTGGATTCAACCAATAATGCACTCCCCTTCCCCATTTTTAGGGATTTTGACTTTTTTGAGGTGCTAGTGCATGAACTAGGTGGTTTTTGGCCATCCTTGGGAATTTATTGCCTCCTTGGGCCACTGCCACTAACCTATGTGCTCACCCACACCTCTAATACCTATACACATGTTCCAAAATGTGTCACCCATGTTCACACACACATTCATGATTTTTTGGGATGATTAGAAAGCTCATTGGTTCACCTAGGGGGGTTTGAGGGTCAAATATAGAGCTGGCACTTGTATGTATCCAGATGGCCTCCAAGGCCTCACTATTTTTCCCTATTGTACTATATACATGTTCCAGACATATTTACATGTTGGATAGTCATAATAATATCTATTATTGACCTCATGTGTGTATACAATTTTCACTCTTTCAATTAGTTTGTGCATGTTTTGTAAACTATTCCATATTGTAAGAGTTTCCTTGGATCCTAGATCCTGATATGAATAAATTATCACACATAGCATGACCATGAATATATTTAGGTGTAACAGAATCCCCCCCAAAGTATGATGCTAAAGAGAAACGATACGAAAAATACTTTGACATAGTAGGTTATGACTTCGAGGAAAAGGTCTAAAGGTCAGACATCATCAAAAAACAAGATCATTATTCATTACTTTTACACTTTGATATAGATACAAAATGACTCGCAACATGGCTATCGAACTATACAACACATATCCACGCAAGATACAAAAAGTCATGGCTACTGAAATACAACATAGATCCATGTGAAGAAGACTCAAATTTGGACATAGAAACCAGACATACAATGTAGATCTATGTCATGCAGATGAAAATATGAGCAAAACCATGAACATACAATGTGGATTCATGCAATGAATCATACAAAATACTCCATCGCAACCTGGGTGAGGGAAAACATAACAAATGAATGCTCAATGAACACCCAGGGTCTTTATCTCGTTCTCAAGAAAGTACAATTCTATCCATGTGAATAAATGTATTGAAGTTGAACATGGTAGAAACCACTTGATTAATGGTCAATGATGTGAACTGTTAACAAGTGTGAGGGAAATCACCATTAATATCAATGATTCCCAAGGTACCCTAGTACATTCCTCTAGATGTGAGTAGATGAAATCATGTTGAACACTCGTCTGAATCCTTCGATCAAAGGCCAATGATGAAAGAATATTGTTGAAAGTGAGGAAACCTGCCATAAAGGCATGCAGATATCAAGGTACTAACTTGTTTCTAAGACTAGTTCCTAGAAAATGTGTTGATGTCAACAGGAATAGTCTCGTCGAAGGAGGGCCATGATGAATCCCACATCAATGACATGAAACTCAAATCAAAGGTTTTTAAAAATTGAGTATGAAGTAACCACAGGAATGACTCAAAGGTAATCGACACAAAAGAGAGGTAGGTTTGACTGCATAGGGTGATTCTTCGACACACAACTTTCCTTTGAACATTGAATGACATGTCCGATGACTTGTCAGCATTGAATTGTCGAGGCAGATACCAAAACATAATGTGATGATGGATGATACACTATTTGAAATGAATCAAAGGAGTGATGTTACTCATAAAAGTGCATCGACTCAGAGACAAGATGAAAATCCAACTGTTTGAACGAAATTCATACATGTGCCATGTTCAAAGGTGACTAGAAATATTCCATTAATACAAATGAAACATTATTTTCCTTCCCTTAATTTCCTCATCACGATTGATGAGTGCCTCTTTTATTTTTAACGAGCTAGAAGAGAGTAGCAAACACTCACTATAGGTTATCATAGGATAAGTCCATTCTCATATGTTTCATGAACCTTAGAAAGGAGAGGTTTTTTCCTAGAAAGGGGCTTTCAGTGCTTAGTTTAACAAGTCCAATGAAACAAAAATTGTTGTTGTTCATGTTTAGAGAGTCCGAATGAGACTAAAGAAGACTCCAAAAAGTCATTTTTCATAAATTTTAGTCCCCGAGGCCCCTAAAATTATAAAATAACACCTTGGAGAACTCTTCTAGCCAATGAGTTGGCTACAATGTACCTTTTTCGTAACTAGTCTAACCGAACCGAAAAGGGGTAAACTATCATCGGAAAGATGACCTTTCAAGTACTTTTACGAGCATGAAAGTGACAAGTTCACTCGACAATATTTTCATATTTCGAAAGTCAAAAAATATCTTAAAGATAAATCTGATGGGTTTCTTTTTTCATGAAGAGTTTAACAAGCCCGAAAAAAGTGGTAAAATTAGAATCGAAAACTTTGTCCTAACGCTTCATGAGAAAAACTATGGTTTCGAGAGCGCTTGAAATATTTTTTGATTTTGAAGAAAATGAAAAAGACGAAAACAAAACTCTTCCGTAACGAGAAATAATTCTCCATGAGCCTTGTAATTCTCAACAACAGATCATTAAGCATTAATTTGATCAAAATTAAGCAATATAGGACCATTAGGGGTAAATATTAATAAATATTACTAATAAATAATCCAAAAAAGTGAATAAATAGGGATGAATAGTAAAAACATTTTACCATTTGTGTTGTTTATCCAACTTGGTGAAAAAAGCCTCTTTTGAGGTCAAATTTGGTGCATGGATTGCAAGATATATAGGAAACCATTCTGCATTTTTTCCAGACCAAGTGAAACATCTCCCTTTTCCCTTCATTTCCATGGTTTTACATTTTGTTTTAATGTCATTTTTAGGGTTTTTTTGGATCATTTCCCAAGGGGATATTGCGCCACAATAGCACCACACTTTTCCTTTGCGAAAAAGGTTGTGCTGACCCAACACCTCAAATTTTCTAAGAGAAAAGTGGGATTCCACTGCTCTATCTGAAAAGACAAAATACGACGACGCAATTTGACGCAAAAATCCCAAATTTGAAGCAAAATAAAAATATTTAAATATTTGAAAATAGTTTCAAATGGATTCTAATGTTTCCTTTTGGTTGTTTTATAGGGTTAGAAGGGCAGGATGGTGGTGTGGAAAGAAAGAGAGCACAATATGGATGGCATTCATGGTGCAAATAACAGCAACACAATGAGCGCACTTCGGGAGTGTGGACTCCTAAATTTCTTCAAGGTGCCAAGTATGAGGACCCAAGTACGATTACTGGAGCATTTAATAATGATGTGGAATTCTAAACAACAATACTTTGAGGTGGGGGGCCATATACTTACTTTGGAGGTAGAGGATGTATGGTTCCTAACAAAATGTAGCAATTCTTGGTGAAGATGTTTGCAATATGCTCATTAGTTGGGTAATATTGTAGAATGATGGTCCTGTCATGCACTAGCTCCCTGATATAGTGCATGTGTATCTCTACATGATTTGTCCTCTTCCTGGTAACTGGATCTATGGATATATTAATAGCACTTTGATTGTCACAAAAGAGGATAGTGGACAAAGTACTACTAAGATCAAACTCTGAAAGAATGCCTTGCAACCAAACATCTTGGATGCAAGCATTCACCGCTCCTCGATACTCGACCTCTGCTAAAGACAATGCTATAACAACCTACTTTTTGCTAGACCAGAAAATGGGGCCACCACAAAACATGAATACATATCTATAAGTTGAATTTCGATCAATACAATCACCCACCCAATCGGAATCCATGTATCCAACCAACTCTAGCTCGGAGTGTGTAGCATAGTGAATGTCGTAGGTCCTGGTTCCCTAAATGTACTAGAGGATCCTCTTGGTGACCTTCTAATGAATATCATGGGGATGCTGCATGTATCTTGATACAGCATTCATGGCATAATATATATCAGGCTAAGAATGAATCAAGTACAACAAGCTACCAATCAACTGTCGATAAATAGTGCAGTCCATGGGAGGTGTGCTTTTTCCTTATTTAAGGCTGACCCCTGAAAGGAAAGGGAATGGAGAAGATCTACATTCAACCATGTTAAAATTGAATAATATTTATGATATGTATTTGGACTGAGTGACCATTATCCCATCATAATTTTGCTCAATTTCGAGCCCCAAAAATTGTTTTAAGAGCCCCAAATCGCTCATTTCAAATGCATTGTGCAGAGCAGTTTTGCTGACTGAAATAGAAGCAACTGTGCTACCTATGATCAGTAAGTCATCAAAATATAAAACATTAATAATCAAATTACCATAATACTACTATATATACACATTTGTATCTAATCTACACCATTGGAAGTTTTCTGAGAGAAGGAAGACATCCATCTTGGAATACCACTCTCTTGGTGCTTGTTTTAACCCGTATAGTGACTTCTTTATCTTGAAAACCAAAGATGGATCAGACATGTAGCCCTTAGGATGCTTCATGTATATATCCTAATGAATATATCCATGTATAAAGTCTGACTTAACATCCATATAATGCGCTTCCCAGTGCTTAGATGCTCAAATTGCCAAAGCTAGGCAGATGGAGTCCATTTTTTGCAACCGGTGCAAAAGTCTCATGGTAGTCCACACCTTGGACCTGGGAGAAACCTTTTTCCACCAGAATTGCCTTATATTTATAGCTGCTTCCATCTGCATCAACCTTATTCTGAAACACCCACTTGCATTGAACCAATTTCCTTCCCGGAGGAAGAGAAACTAGCTCCCAAGTAGTGTTTTTCTGAAGACAATTCATCTCTTCATCCATGGCAACTTGCCATCCTGGATCCTCCAAGCAGGTAGTAGGAATTTGGGTCTGAAATTATCATCAAATAACAATATTTGGACATCAAAAAATCAGGAAAAGTGAGCACAATACCTGCTCTTTGGAAATCAGACCGAGTTCTCCTTGGATCATCCAGATTTCCAATGTTATCTCCTGTGGAGGATAGTGTCTATCGAGCCCAAGTTGGAAGATGATTTTGTACTTCATGTTATGATTCAGCATATAATATTTTATGTACACTGATATCAGAAATCATAGGATCCAAATCAGGGTCATCACCCCCAATTTCATCATCCAAATATTCAATAGGATAGGAAGGAAATTCAACAGTTTTCTCCTTCAGTAGTTCCACCTCTTGAAGAGGCTCATCGAACTTGACACTCCTTTTGATGATGATCTATTTTGTTTTGATATATAGAATCTTGAAACCTTTTTATTCATCAATATACCCAATAAACAGACATTCTATGCTTTGCGGTTGCAAAGGCCTCCTTTTATCAAGTGGAATTCGGGCCCATGTAGTGGACCCAAACACCCGCAGGTTCAACACATCTGGCTTGTGTCTGAAGTATGCTTAGAAAGGGGTATTCCCTTTCACATATGAGTGTGGAAATTTGTTTTGAATATATTATACAGCATGCATGGCTTCAGCCCACAAATTTTCAGCCAAATTCTTTGATTCCAATATATAGGTGGTCATCTCCTTGAGAGACTGATTCTTCCTCTCCGCTAAACCGTTCTGTTGAGGAGTGGAAGGAACTGAATGCTGGAACTGAATACCACTTTGGGAACATATGTGTAGAAATCATTACTGAAATACTCCCCACCATTATTATATCTCAATATATTAATCTTTCGGCCAGATGCATTCTCAATCAAGGCCTTTAAATCAGTGAATTTTTCACAAATTTCAGACTTCTTTTTGATAAAGAAGACCCACGTGTACCTGGAAAAATCATCAATAAAATTCAGAACATACCTTGATCCATTCATGGATGTGATAGGCATGGGAGAATTGGTATCAGAATGTATCATTCCCAATATGCATGATGCTCAGCTTTCCTTTCCCCGATCGAACTTATGCTCAAGGTACTTTCCAACAACACAACCCTTGCAAATTCCAGTGGTTGCCTTGATGACTGGGAGGCATTCAACCATAGAATTTTTCTGTAACTGCTGCAAGTATTTAAAGTTTAGATGGCTGAACCTCTCATGCCATAGTCTACTGACTTCATTTCCATGAGTCAGTAATGTGGTGGGCTTTGCATCCGCTACAAAATGGGAGAACTCATAGGATTTTGCATGATGGTTTGCAAGGCCTTTTGCTACAAGTTTCCCGGATGCAAGTTCTGTAATCTCTTCATCATTTGGGCTGAAGGATACTCTCTTGGGAACTCCCATATGTGTCATTTGATAAACACTAAGGAGTTTTGATGCCATATATGGTACGTATAGAACATTTTAAAAGTAGCCATGTTCAAGATCAATAGTACCTTGTCCTTCGGAAATGATGTTGGAGTCACCTCCCATGTGGATGGGAATGGATTTACTGGTCTCCAAAGATGAGAAGGAGTCTCTTCCAGCCATAACGTGGTTTGAAGATCCAAAATATATCAAGAGTGCTTTGGACTTCGAAGTGCTTACCATGATGGCATGACCTCTTTCATGCTGTGGTTCCCGATCTTGCTGATCTCTCCTCTGAAATATTTCCAGAAGATTGATGTGATTTCTCTCAAGGAGAGAGGTAGCTTCATCAAGTTTCTTTTTCATGCAGGAATGTTTAGGGTGGAAGCCCTTCCCGCAGTATGAACACTTTAATTTTTCCTTTCCATGATGCCATTTTCCTTTGTTCTTCTTTGAACCGGAAGACTCTTCATGCTGCTAGTTTTCAACTTTAGGCTTAGGAGCTTTGAATTCGGTTTTTGGGTTCTTCTGCTGCTCTCCTTTACCCTTCAAATATTTGGGCCCCAAGACATGGAGGGCTTGATCACAAGAGGATCTGATGATCCCCATCTGGACAAACTTATCATGTTCACTTGTTAGGGATTGAATGAAGGCATTGAGTGAAGGCATCTTCCATACAGGGGTTGTGAGCTTCCCCACATGGAATGCAGAGACAAAAACCAAATAATTATCTCCAAGTTTGGAGAGTATGGCGAGGATGAGCTGATCATCCTCCTTCTCCCCTTTACATTGCTTCAATAGTAAGACAATGTGCTTAGACTTGTGAAAAAGTCATTCAAGGTCTCAAAATTGGAAGGCTGGAGAGACATCAACTCATTCTCAAGCTGGCATACTCTCAAATCATCTTGCTTTCCATATAAGGTTTCCAATTTGTCCCATATTTCCTTTGGAGTCTTCAATCCCAAGATATGGAAAAGAAGATCCTGGGAAATAGAGAGGCACAAGAATCTAAATGGTTCATATTTCTTGTTCAAGAATCTAGATTTGTCTATCATAGAATCAAGCTCTTCTTTAGTGTCCATAGTGACCCTATAGATTCCTCTAGCATATAGTTGGATCTCTATGTCTCCTTTCCATGAGTGGAAATTGAACGGAGTCAAGAGTTCTACAGAAGAAGCCATCTGAAACTGCTGGAGCGAATGCTTTCACCTATTACAAACCTGCAAATCACAACAAAAAAGGCACCATAAGGTCAGACAACTTGCACATTTTAGGATTTCATCACACCTAGCATAGTTGATCAAGAAAGCTTGACCAACAATTTCCTTACTTGGGGTATTAAGTGGTAAGCCTTGGCTTTTGGTGCAGTCCTGTTATTTTTGAGCTTTGCTCAATTTTTCATGCAAGATCTGTCAGAATCCTTTCCTAAGAGAGATCTGATCTTCATCCCGCCATGAGCTCTAATACCATATTAATTTTTCACAGTGGTCTAGGAACTGAAAACACAGTCTCACAAAGAATACAGACAAATATGCATAAAATTGGCAAAATGGTGCTGCAATGGAACTAGTAGCTCTGTATAATCAAATAAAAGAATGATGATACAATACAAAGATCATGCCAGATGCATGAATGCCAAGAAAATTCAAATTCCCAAGGAGGTGATTCGAATTGAATGTGTGAGTCTAGGTTAACTAAATGTAAGCCACAGTAAACACTCTAGTTAACCACTGATCAAAACCCTAATTGACTCAATTGAGTCCTAACTGAAGTCGGAGTGTAATAATTGATTGAGTCTAACTGAAAGTAGTTCAAACACATGTCACTACAAGCCAACTAACAAGTGGTAGCACATCAATGACTCCAATGAACCCCGATGAGGTTAACTGAAGTGTAACTAACCATTAGAAGTGGTTGGAGGCGCCCCTATTTACTCCAGTTCATTAAATATTAATTAAATAATCAATTTAATGAAAGGAGGAGCCTTCACTGCTCTGTTTAACTAATTGTAACCATCATTTATCAATTAAGTGCATTTATGACACTCAGATCACCCATAGAGTGCTCCAGTTAGCCTCCCTGAATGAAGGAGAAGGCTTAGTTAGCCTCTTTGTCTGGAGGTAGGCATGGGTGTGCTCATGCTAATGTCATACAGTGCTCCTCAGATGTCAATTAAGTCAATAAAACTTAGGATAGTGGTTTAACTAGGCCAAGTTGACCAAAATGAGTGTGTATGCTGGTAAATGTCTCCAACAGGGAGAAGCTATATCATTAGCTGGTCCACGAGGAGGGGACATCACTATCGAGGGTCTCATTGTTTAGTGCTATTTTCCTGGGACATAGATGAGCAGAAAAAATATTCCCATAAAAGATGTGATGGACCTACCTCTTAGGATAGTTTTCTTCACTATGCAGTGAGTAGTAGGAAGTCGTGGGGTGCATCAGGCATCTAGGGAACACATGCTATATGCCTTAGAAGCAATGGCTCCTACTGTGTTTTGCTGGGAGGAAGCTTTACTGGTGGTCTTGAAATACCAACTCACCAAGTGTTGAAGAGGTGTGTGGAAGTAGTTCGGGCATTAAACCATCCTAGTATTATTATTTCTAGAGAGAGTCCCACTATTGAGGCCCAAAGTGGCCATCAATGAGCTCATTGTGAGATATCCACGTATGCTATGGTGGGCTGAGGTGATGGCCCTATATGGTGGCATTTTCCCTACGGTGAAGTACATGGCACCATTCTTCTATTGGTTGAATTACCAACTACCGATGATAGAGGATTACGCATATGTGGGTACTGAATTTCATGATGATCCATATTTAGATCTTCCTAAGGGAGAGTAGTCGGGTAACCTTGGTGTGTTAAGAGGATGATAAGGAACTATAGGATATTGAGGAGAACATCCAGAGGCTTACCCTGGACATCACTAACATATCTATAGATGATCTCCTGAGGAGGGTACCAGTGGCACACAACTAGTGTGTTGAGATGCTTTAGTTGCTTGCTACGCGGAGTGGCAAGGGAGATCATGTGCTACCATGAGCATTACTAGGTCTTAGTAGGAGATGTATATTGAAATCCATGAGCTTCAATTTTTTTTATCTTATTGTATTGAAAGATATCATGCTTTAGAGTTGGTCTCGAGACCATATTTTTGTACCCAAACTTATATATATATATACATTTCTTTCTGCGACGTATTGGAGAATTTTGCAATGGAATGTATTTACATCGATCTTGTCTTTTTACACTATTTATTTTAAATTTTTACATGTTATTTTCACATATCAAAATGTCAAGAATGGGTAATATGCCAATCCAAGATGTAATTAGCAAGTGAATCAGCAATTGAAATAAAAGATATTGGGACATGTTGATAGGTGATGGACTCAAATGACCATTTGAGGAGACGTACTTTTCAAAAGAGAAAAAGGAGTACAGGGTTGTGGATGGCGTAGAGGTTATTTAATTGGGAAACCACTAAATCAGAGTCTAAATAGACAACCATATGATCAACACCACACGAGGAAGCTCCAATCAACAATCCTATCATTGCGTGATATTCAACGATATTGTTAGTAGCCGGACCCAGGAAAAATCCCCCTAAAATAACTAAGTCATGGGCCTGGGAATACAGTAACCAAGCTTCCATATTAATATTCAGGGTATGGAGGCTGGCACCATCCACAAAATCATAGCAACAAGCCATTTGCAAAGTCAAAACATGACATAGAGTAAGCAGTCATGGATAGGACAAGATTCAAAACCACACCAAAATTTAATTATACAAAAATGTACAAGGTACTAATGCAAGATTTCTTAAGCATAGCACCTTTTCAAGTTGTAATATCCCAGCTTGGAATTTCTAGACAAAGGCACAATTTGGGCAAATTCAGGATTAACTAGTCTTGACTCTAGAGGATCCAAATGGAACCAAATGGTCCTGAATATCAATTGTACTGATATGGTGAGTCTTAATACCTCTCAATAGACTCTTTGGTCAATTTATAACTAGTTTATACCTCTACAAATTCATTTTGGGTTGATGAAAAAATGGGCAAAATTACTTAGAAATTGTGATGAAATCCCCCCTAGGGTGTAAGCAAAAAGGGATTCTCAACTCATATGCAACATTACCAAGTTTACAAAAAGAGTATGGGAACTAATATAAGAACTCATGGGATGAAATGCTCATGGTTATTAGTTTTGAAAACTGAGTATAGAGCCCTCACATTTGTTTGTTAACTTTTAGTGATATTGCCTAAGGGAAATGGCAGTAATAACTTCACTTTAAATAATAAAAAAGAAAATGAAATGATTTAGAACAGAGAATGTCGAATGGAGACCATATAAATCATACAAATAAATTATTATACAACATTTAACATCATGGAAAATCCCCATTATAGTTCATATACATTTCTCCTTCAAATTGGAAGCCAACACACGAAAACTAGTCAAACAATAGCTTAGAAATGTGGGCATTTTGCACATGTATTTCTTATGATTTGAATTACAAATTATAGATACACCATATTAAAGAGACAATAATAATGTACCCATGCTTGGGGATCAACCAAGCTCAACCAAGTGCAAGCACCATTCTCACAAGTGCACCATCACAATAAAACACAGTGAATAGTGAGATGGGGATGAAAGAATGGGGAAATGGATGAATCATGATTTGTATCGGCATTTAGTATGAAATAAAAACACTAAATTCAGCTCCAAATGAGAGGTTTGGGTGGCCTCTTTGTTGGATCAATAATCTACCTTAGTACCTTAATGATCTACCTAGGAGACATAAACATTGGCCTTGTGCTATGTTCCATGGTCTAACTTAGGTTATACTAATAATTACTGGTCAAATACATGATTCTGGATCATTAATTGTAGTTGACGCACTCTAGTTTTAAAATTCTAACATTTCATACTGTGCAGTAATTGTAAACCAGTTCCAACTTTGACTAGTAGTGCTAGTGTGTGTGAAAGTGATTTTTTGTGGTCTCCTTGGAATTTGTTTTCCTCCTAGAGATTCCTCCACTCACCCATATGCTCTTCCATGCCTTTATTCCCTCATTTATGAACCAATAATTCTTATTACCTGTTCACACATGTTCACACATGGTTTCATGACTATTTGGTTAGGTTAGGGAGCATATTGGTCAACCTAGGGTGGTTTAGAGGTCAAATCATATCTTGACACTTGCATGCATTCACATGAGATCCTAGGGCTCACAAATATTCTTCAATGTACTATAAATATGTATCATACACATATTAAATGTGTACAATAATAATATGATCAGTTATTAGCACCCTTCACATGTTCTATTCCAGCTGTTTTTTGTCTCTTTTGTTGTTCTCTTGCATATTTTGTCAAACACTTTGAGTGTGAATATTGCTATAGCTCCTACATCTCACTGAGAAGCAAATAATCACATGGTATTAGAGATATTTGTAGCTTCAAACAAATATAGTGAGGTTTGGGTTGTTGTTTAGGGAATATTTCCAGAAAATCTAAGTGTTTTTCATTTCAGGTTCCTACAACAACTTCATGGATTCAAAAGTTGTTCCTCTCCTTTCTCCATTCAACTATTATGAGTGGAATCTGGAGATGTATTCATGTCTCAATAGGAAATTCCTCTATGATGTGTCCATTGGTGATGTGAGAGATCCAGAGTCCTGTCAAGAGAAGTGTGATTGGCTTAATGACAATGATAAAGCCTATGAAACTATGTGTCTAGCTATACCTCCTACAATGCGCTACCTCCTTGATTCTGGTAAGTACCTATTCGATTTTTGGAGAAATATAGATGAAGCTCTTGGCATGCAGCAAGAATATGTGAGCTATATGGAAAGAAAGAAAATGAGAACCTCCTTATGTGTTCTTCCTCTTATGATCTCGGCCTCGTGCATTTCTCAAGAAGTTGTTTGAAATGAAGAAGAAGAACTAGCCAGAGATTCAACAAATGATCCAACTCAAGTTTATTCCTATGTGTCTTTCTCTCTTTTCCAAGAAGCTATTTTTCATGACTATAGCATACGTGTTGCTTCCATCACTACTACTGAAGAGTTATCTATCCATTCTATGCCATTCTCCTCTATGTCTTTTGTTACGAATAGTGAAGATGTATTGCTAGTTGATGTTCATAGAAAGCCTTCTCTAGAAGATGGTTTTTCTTCACATGAGATTATTGGTTCGAAATATGGAGAGGTTTGGATGTCAAGTGAAGATATATCATTGCTTCACATTGTTTTTCCCATGTATTCCTCCACCATCACTAGTAGAGTTTCTCCAAGTTCATATGAAGATGGAGAAGCCTTTTCCATCACAATGGCACATTCAGGACTCTTGCTCCACCTTCTTGGAGATGATTACAACCTTCATTCAAATTTGATGCTTCAAGATCCTTATGACTCTCTTGGGGTCACCTATTCTCAAGCACTTCAAGTCTCTTTTGTTCATGGTGTCCTGTTTGGTTTGAGGTTCAAGTTTAAAGAGCACCATTCACTTTCCTATCAGTGCATTTCAATTGTTCTACATGGTCTAAGGATTCATCACGTAGTTGTTCCTGAGTTGGTTGAGCACATTCCACTTCTTCCCCAGAAGAAGATTCCTCTAGAAGTTTTCATTTAGTTTGGAGTGTATGCATATTTTGGTTTCTATGTCATTTTTATTTGAGGGGAGGTTTTGTCCCATGAGGTTTTCATCCTTACCTATGTTACATGGATCAATGAAATTTTGTTGTAAAAGGTGATTTGTGACTTAGATTCCAAGGCATTAATAAACCATTTGAATAAGCTATAATAAGTTAGGATTAAGGGGGGGTGTTGGAGCAATAATGTACCTTAGTACCTTAATGGTCTACCTAGGAGACATAAACATTGGCGTTGTGCTATGTTCTATGGTCTAACTTAGGTTATACTGATCAATACTGGTCAAATAGGTGATTCTCGCTCATTAATTGCAGTTGAGGCTCTCTAGTTTGAACATTCTGACATTTTAGACTGTGCATTAATTGTAAACCAGTTCCAGCTTTGACTAGGTGTGTTAGTGTGTGTGGAAGTGGTTGTTTGTGGTCTCCTTGGAATTTATTTGTCTCCTAGAGATTCCTTCACTAAATAATGCACTCTCCCATGCTTTAATTCCCTCATTTATAACCCATGCATGCTTCTTACCTATTCACACATGTTCACACATAGTTTCGTTACTGTTTGGTTAGGTTAGGGAGTCTATTGGTCAACCTAGGGGGTTTTAGAGGTCAAATCATATACTAACACTTGTATGCATTCACATGAGATCTTAGGGATCATGAATATTATCCAATGTACTATAAATATGTATCATAAACATATTCAAAGTGTACAATAATATTATGATAAGTTATTAGGACCATTCACATGTGTTATTCCAACTATTTTCTGTCTCTTTTGTTGTTCTCTTGCACATTTTGTCAAACAATTTGAGTGTGAATATTTATATAGATCATATATCTCATAGAGAAGCAAATTATCACACTCTTCAACATCAAATTTGGATAGGAATCTAACTCCCTCAAAATTGACTCACTAGCAAGGAGAGCGAGCACTCATCATGCAATGGACAAGCTAATGCTTTCCAAAATGCCAAAGGAAAATTATCAAAATGATGAAATTATATTCTCCTTCCTTGTGACACATTTTTATAATCCTCGTAGGGTCCTCTAAGTTCTAATTTCCATCCATAGGATTCCTCCAAATCATCCTAGTGGTTTAGTAACCCCTATGATAGTTGTCCTCTTCCTCATGCCTCAATTCTCTTCCAAATTCGAATGGCTGCCACTAACCACCAAATGTACCCTCTTGGTGGCTATTTTTATCCTTGTCATGTCATATTGTGATAGGTCTGCAATCAGGTCTGACTTTGTCATAGAATCTTCCATCATAGTTGTCATAAAACGTAGGTAATCTCTCTCCAAGTGGCACACATTTTCTTCCTAGTCTCTTCCTCTTCCATGGGGAGTTACTCCTCTTCACCAATTCAAATTCCTTAGCTCATGATATGTTACTTGACACCTCTTCACCTCCAAAGAACGTTCCATTCCCATAATTTTGAATTTGGAAGTAGGCCATGATAAGTGTAGGGAGGAATCTATCCACCCAAGGTCTCCATGAGCCTCCAAGTGTCTCCATGAAGTGATGCTACTTTATTTTCTCCACATTTATTATTTATATGACACAATTTATTATGTATATGGTAAAATAAGGTCCTCTTGGGTTTCATAGCTCCCTTATTGTAAAATTTAATACCTCCACCTCAACCTAGGGAACTAGTAGGTTGGTGAAACATTGTTTACTAATAGATTCATTGGGATGGGGACATGACACAGGTAAATACCACTGCGAGGCTTCCCAAAATGTATACCATCGTAACCAACTAGCTCATAGGCCTCTTTTTATAATAATTTACTTACGACATAGGGACCATACTGCATCATTTCAAATTTTCCTTTTCCCAATTTTTAATGTTTTTGATCGTATTTCAGAACAAGATATCCTTTAATAAAGACAGGAGGTTGAACTGACTTATCATATTGAGCCTTTATACACTTCTTATGTGACTCGTTAGCTAGAGAAGAATCTCATTTATTTCCAACAAGGTTTGTGAGATAAATGAAACGTTCTTCCTCTGTTGAGGTATTTGGAAAATGTTCGACAGCTAGTTGCAAGGATGGGATCTCACATTCAATAGATAAAAAACCTTCTAGTCCGTAGAATAATTCAAAATGTGTGAATCTAGTTGTTATTTTTATGAAATTCTTGTAAGCCCATAGTGTTGAGAAACAAGTCAAGTTCCAACTTGACTTATGTTCACCCACCATCTTGCGAAGCATAGTTTTTAAAACCTTGTTAATGGATTTGACCTGGACATTAGCATGTGGATAGTAGAGAGTTTATTTTTCATGGAAAAAACCCAACTTAGCACTTAGCTCAGTCATCATCTGATTATAGAAATGACATCTGTGATCAGTAACTACGGCTTGAGGAACCCCAAACCTAGTTATGATGTGATTTAACAGGAAGAGGGTGGAAGTCTTACCATCCTCCACATATGTAGGAATCGCATCAACCCATTTCATGAAGTAATACATGGCTACAATGATGTAACCATGCCCCATGGTTGAGGTAGGCTTACAATGTATAAAATCTATCCCCCATTTCATGAAAGGGCCAACGATAATGATGGGGTGTAGAGGATCAGGGTGGATGCACTTTTTAGGATAAAACATTTGACAAGGTGGGACTTTATTAACTACTTCATGACAATACTTGAAGATCGAGGGATATAAATGACCAACGTGAAGGATTTTTTGGGCAGTATCCATCCTAAAAACATGACCACCAAATGCTATGGAGTAGCAATCATTGAAAATTTACCCAACCTCTTTATGTGTCAAGCATCGTCGCAAGACAGATTCATAGTACCATGTCGATACAGGGTATCGCTGATGATGAGATAATATTTTGCGTGGTGTCTAATATGACAATGAGAGATAGTATTTTGTGTGGTGTCTAATATGATGATGATCATCTCAAGATATATTGAACTGAAAATGTTGAGTCTGGAGATATACGTTAAGATATCCATACCAGGGGTCAGTTTCCATAGTAGTATAGGGAAGGTTACACAATAGTTCCGCAAAGACTCATGACATTTTGGAAGTATTTTCATGAACTCAAGGTCAAAATCCTGCAGGATAACAATCCAACAAGAGTATTTTACCCCAGTAACTAACAAGTCAGAATGTAATACATGGGTTTTAGGTCTGCAAGAACAATATTCATGCGAAATAAAATATAGTGACAAAAACACTGAACGACTATGACCATAACTAAAGCCAACTTATCGACATGTGAGTATCAGGTTTCATAATCTAATAGACTCTTACTTCATTAATATATCACATGTCCCTAGCCATTTGTATATTCCAACGCTAAGACCATACCAACGGTAGTAATGTAGGCCACAAGATATAGAAAATAGTGTTTCAAATAATTGGGAGGATGGAATACATTAGAGTGTGTAATTGCATGTTTTAAATTGTCGAAAGCTTGTTGAGCTAGAGCATCCTAAATGAACGGAGTGTTATTTTTCAACAATAACATGTATCCATGCATATTTTCCTCAAAATTGCACACAAAACGACACAGCAAGTTTTCCTTCCCTTCCAAAATTTGAAGTATCGTGATATTAGTCAGTGGGGGTGAGGCCACAATGGAAATGTTTTTCAAAGGATCGATGTGAATACCATCCCTGGAAACAACAAAGCTAAGTAGACATCTGATCTTCACTTAAAAAACACATTTTTCAATATTGAGACGAATATTATAATGATGAAATCTGAGGAAAATGGCCCTAAGATGTTCAGAATGATCCTCTCACCATTGCAAATGGGTGAGCAGGTCATCCAAGTATGGTTCCACTATATGCTTGATATCATGGAAGGAATAGGACATGGCTCGTTGGAATGTGGCTCCAACATTTTTTAAGCCAAAAGGAAGTTTATGGTAGGAAAAGGTTCCCCATGGGAAAATAAATGTCATCTTATGTTGATCAACGAGCAATATCTCAATCGGATTATAGCTGGAAAATACATCCATAAAGGAGAACATAACGCTTTCAACACAGTTGTCGATAATATGATCGATGTAGGTGGTAGGGTAATTGTCCTTGGGACAAGCCTTATTCAAATCCCTAAAATCGATGCAAACCATAATAGTGCCATGTTTCTGCACAACAAGAACAATATTAGATACCCATTCAATAAAGAGCATGTGGTAGATTTTTCAACTATAGCTTTGATAGCTACATCTTTCCGAGGGTGGACTTAACGGAGTTTCGGCCTAATAGGTTTTACTGTTGGGTAAGTCTTGATCTCATGGACAACAATTAATGGATCAATCCTAGGAATTTCCTCGTAACTACAAGCAAAAGCATCTCGAAATTATTTGAAAAGGGCCAGATAAAGTTCAATTTCTGTTGCTGAATAATTATGGCCTATGTGAATATGTTCAACAGTTCTGGTTTTCACTAATATGTTGATGGGGGTGTTCTAAGTAATGTTACATAGATTCCCTTCAGAATCAGCACCTTACAAGAGCATGAGTGAATGAGTATTTTCAATGATATCGAAAGAAATGAGAGACACAAGACCAAGTTCTACCAAATTGGAAATAGGAAGGAAATATGATATGTAATGATGACATTCTCATAGAAACTCATCCCAAGTCATAATCTCCATAATGGACACATCTGAGGGAAAAGTCTGTAAGAGATAGCCGAGAGTAGGGAGAGGGGAATCTAACCAATAAGGAAGATGGTAAGGATTTGATGCTACTAAATGGTGGTCATCAATATATGCATTAGACTTGGATTGAATGGAATCATGCAAGGATTCGGGAGGACTCAGAGAAGGCATTTCAACAATTTATTTTCCTTTTGACATGTCATCGACAGTGGAGGATATCATGTTCACTGAGGACACTTGAGATGTAGGAGGGGAATCATTTGACAAAAAGAAACCCATAAGAGTGGTATTTTATAATCCATACTCCTACATTATGATATGGAGGGGGTGAATTCCCCAACAAAGGGACATTTTTCACTGAGGTGGAAGTGACATCTGAGGGGCAGAAATCAACCAGATCGATAGTCACAATCTTTCCTTGGTGGGGAAATTGGAGAAAAAAGAATACCCATGAGATGAATATTGTCATGGCACAAAACCAATTCCTCCCCAATAAAATGTTGTAATCTAATGGTGCTTCAACCACCTCTACCTTAATAGAGATAGTTTCCCCCCCTAGTTGAATGGACAAAGCCGGTATCAAGCTGTAGGGATGAAAATGTCGTCCATCAAAAGATTTCAATGTGGTCGGCAAACAATTAATCTCAGGAGAACCAATGGATATCCAACAAGACATAGATATCATCGAGGTGGAGGATCCTTCATCTAGTAAGGTACAATGAACCTTCCTATGAATCACCTTCATCACGATCTAGAATGTGAGTTGGTGAGATAGCCTTGGTTTAAAATTATCCAAATTAAAGGTAATCATGTTGGATTTCTCCAGATCTAAAGCCTTGAGAGATGAAAACAAGTTTTTACGTTGAGCATGACAAGTTTGAAGTAATTCTAGAGTGGACATAGTGTAGGGTTCTTGATTCAGATCTTCAACGAGATTATAAAATTGGGCAGTTTGAGCTATAGGATTAAACATTGATTTTTGGATCGTACTCTTAGAAGTACATAAAATTACGTTAGGGATTGGTTTTTCAATGGTAAGAGGGATAGTGGAAGGAGGAAGAGAAGGGGAAGGATTAGTAGAAGGAGTGTTATCAAAAGAAGCACATTCGTTCTTTTTCTTTGGAGGTTTATCATATGTCTGTGTTCGCATAGTTAATTCAATTATTTCAGCGGACAACATCTTGATTTCTTCCATGGAATAAGAGGTACCATGCAAAAATGCATGGTCTATTAATTTTTGTTTGGATGGGAAATGGTTGGTCAACACTACTGGTGCAGGATATTCTTTAAATTTAAATTAACCTCTTCATGTTTAGGAAATTCCTTAGTGAAGTGGTAATCTACATACAAAATGAAGGGATAGTTAGATTTCCTCTTCGGTTTCGACTCGTTCTCCCGAGTCACAGTCTTTGGGTTCTCATGTTGGTTCCCATATTTTTTTTATTTCCATTTGTATTTCTTTTTATTTCTGGGTGATTGCAAATATTGAACTGCTTTCACCTCGCTGGAATTAATAAGAGTTGAGGTCATTGGATGAGAATAAATCGGTTGCTTGGTGGGTTTCGCTATGGATTGGGGCTGGATTGAACCTACAACACCATCCAAAGGAGGTTCAAAAGGCATCTTGGAAGGATCAGTGCTGGGATAAGGAGCATGAGGGATCAAGTCATACAATGTCTTGGATTGGGAGTAGACAAATTCCAAGTACTATGCATGAATGATAGCTTCTTCCTCGGTAACAACACCTCCCATAGACACAAATATGGAAATAGGGGTCAACAATGACTTTGTGAACAAGTAAGCTAGCGATTGATCTAGAATGGGATCCTTGATCAACCTTCGTCGCCTCCTCCACTCATGAATGTGTTGAGATATGTGGGTGGAGGTGCTCTATTGAAGAGAATTCAAAATATCGGTATCAGTATCATAACAAATTGTTAGATGAAAGTGATTAATGAATGTTGTTGCCAATGAATTAAAATCCATAAATGATTGTTGTGGGATTTTGATGTACCATTGTGTGACCATACCAATTAATGTTCTCTAGAAGAGCTGTAAACAAATGGAATTATCCATCAAGTATTTATATGAACAACATAGATGGAAGGTCATTAAGTGATTTTTGGGATCTTCACCTTGCTTCCCACCAAAATTTGGAATGTCCAATGACAACTTAATTGGAATGGTAAGACACAAAGGGTCATGTAGAATGGGATCATTGATCAATTTCGACAAATTTGGAAAATCCAATGTTTCCAAAAAAAAGAGTTTCCTATTTGGTTGTTGGTAATTGTAGTATTGGTATGACATGGGAACTCTAGTGGGGCCATAGGCTGGTTGGGGTTGTCGATGGTAACCCACATACAATTGGTAGTTGGGAATGTTTTCCCCTATTAAAGATTAAAAAATTATAGTTCCAACATGAGGTTGATAAGTAGGTTGTGTCCATTGATTTGAAACACCACCTAGGCAATGTACATACATGGGGTTATTATAGTGATCCCCACTGTAGTATTGACCACCAACATAAGGTTGTTGGGGTTGATCCCAAGTAGATGTAGGTGGTGGAAAAACATGACCATAACCACTAGATCCTACAATTGGAGGTGTGGTTATCGAAATATTATGTAAAACAAGCACATAAGGGCCTTTAGTTGTATAGGATGTTGAGAGTAAAGATTGATTTCCAGCTACATTCGGAAAACGCATAGAAGGAATAGAAGCAGTTTTCGACGAAGGATTCAAAATTAGATTCATGATAGATTGTGAAATTGCCATCGAAGTGGTATGTGTGTGGTGGAGTGCACACCAAGTCTAGAAATTGTGGGAGTAGGAAAAGCATCAACCAAAAAATGACTAGAAGGAATATTCAAGGGTCTACAAAGAAGGTGACTCGGCAGAAGGTAAGGAAAATATATTCTAGTGGTAGTAGTCAACTCCATGGTAGAGACATTAGTGGCACTAGTAGAACCAAATTCATAAATGGCTTGGCCTAGAGTGGTTTCTGTTAGGATTATTAATCCTCCCTTGTCCAATTTGGTCATATGTCTAAATCGGGAGTCCATCCAGTCTATTTATAGTCATTAGCACCATTGGGTAAACTTGACCTAATTGGGGAACATGTTTCAGTTACTAAAGTGTGGGGAACACTAATTGAGGCTCACTGCCACTTACTACACTTGATTGCATAAGTTTATGAGCCTCCTAGATCAATCCCTACAATTTAGGAATCCACTGGGAGTGCCGAAACCAACCAAGGCCAGTTCACTTCAGTTAATGACTAGTCAAGCTAAGTTAGGAGTCAGTTACATTCAGTTCAAGTCTTCCACATTTAGTTAGCACTAGGTTTACTTGACTGCACACATGTGGGGTGCATTTCTCACCTACCACAGTCAGTTAACCATTAGTCAACACTAAATTAACACTTGAGTTGTACTTTAGAGCTCCGATGAACTTCGGTTATGGTTTAGACAAGGACAGTTAACTACTAGGTCGTCCGATAGTGATTTAGACAAGGTCGTGGTTACCTACAGTCAAGTAGAGTCTAATCAATTCGAAATTCCTCATGTGGATTCGAATTGCTTGTGGATATTAAAGCCATTGTACTTCATTGTAATTATCTATCTAGTTACTCTTTGATTAATGAAAAGCATTCAAAGCTGCAAGCCATTTTTGCATTGTTTCATTCTTCAATAACTGAGCAAAATTGTGTGATCTATCATGTGAGTTGTGTGTTTGTCTACAGATCTATGTGCTCAATTTAATATGGTATCAGAGCCTTAGTGGGAAAGGCACTTCTCCTTCTCAGATCTCCTACTGGATCATTTTTTTTGTTTTGCAGGTATAACTTCGAAATGATTTCATCTCTGATGAGACAAGGTCTCTGTCAGGTGTCTATTGGACTCAGTAAAGAGTGTTTTAGTAAGATTAACTGGCTGAATAAAAGTGATGGATCTTTTGGAACAATAGCAATGGGTCTTTCTCCTAGCTTGCGCTACCTCATTAGATCTATTGAAGACCCAAAGGAACTCTGGACAAGATTGGACAGAACCTTTGGAATGATTTATGAGGATCATAATAGCACTTTGGAGAGAAAATCCAGCACCATAAGCATTCTTGATCCAAAAATATCAGCCTCCACTCTGTCTGATGAAGTTGTTCAAGATAAACAAGAAGCAGAAGCTTCTACACAGTCGATTCAAATTGAAGATAGTCTCCATGCAGTGAGTCCTTCTCGTGATGCTCCGGAAGTTCATGAGATCTCTAATATCTCATATTCTCATATTTCTGAAACAGAAGAAGACATTTGAATCTCTGATATTGAAGAAAAATTATGCTGCACTTCCATGCAAACATTCACCAGTGATTTTTCTTTAAATTATGTGCAAAATTTACCAGTAATTGCTTCCGAAAGTGAAGAGAAATTTGATTTTTATCCCTCTAATGTTGCTGCTGGTGTGAAAATATATGATACCTTGGATATTTTGGAAGAAATATCAGATTACCAGAGTGATCCATTCACTCCCCATGATCTAGTCTTTCCAGAAAATTACTGCAGGATTGCATGCACCAAAATTCAGAATTTTGAAGAAGAAGAAAGCTA
>LPNX010535006.1:163944-205293 GCA_001517045.1 Pseudotsuga menziesii | reverse complement strand
ACATGCTCATCTTCTCACAGAACTAGTAAAGAGGAAGATTTTCTGCATCCGCCTGGACACCTGCTCCTAACACTTGGGGCTGTTATTACCACTCATGGTTTTATATTCATGGCTGCAACTTATCATTTTCTTGAGTGTTCCTCACATTCTCTGAATTCTCAAGAACCTTTTCTCACTTTTCAGTTGACTTCAGTTGCTCTACATGTGTCCAGTCTTCATCCGGCAACTGTCTATATTTCTGATTTAGTTGAGCATATCATTCTTCTTCCAAAGAGGAAGATTCCTCCAGACATAATGATGGAGAGCTTCACATGCTAGGTCCTAGAATACCTGTGCACAGAAGAACCAGATTGATCCTGATTCTACCTGCTTAATTAGAAGGGGGGGTTTTTTCCCATGTGGTTTTTCCCCAGCACCTTGTTTTTGAGCAGTTATCTTACTTTACTTGATGTAATGGGTGACCTATGGTCTTAGTTACCAGGGCCCACAGATTTTCCAAGTTAGCATTCAGCGGGGGTGTTAGGATTATTAATCCTCCCTTGTCCAATTTGGTCATATGTCTAAATCGGGAGTCCATCCAATCTATTTATAGTCATTAGCACCATTGCGTAAACTTGACCTAATTGGGGCACATTTCTCACCTACCACATTCAGTTAACCATTAGTCAACACTAAATTAACACTTGAGTTGTATTTTAGAGCTCCGATGAACTCCGGTTATGGTTTAGACAAGGATAGTTAACTACTAGGTCATCCGATAGTGACTTAGACAAGGTCTTGGTTACCTACAGTCAAGTAGAGTCTAATCAATTCGAACTTCCTCATGTGGATTCGAATTTCTTGTGGCTATTAAAGCCATTGTAATTCATTGTAATTATCTATCTAGTTACTCTTTGATTAATGAAAATCATTCACAACTGCAAGCCATTTTTGCACTGTTTCATTCTTCAATAACTAAGTAAATTGTGTGATCTATCATGTGAGTTGTGTGTTTTTCTATAGATGTATGTGCTCAATTTAATAGTTTCCTAGAATGGAGCAGTTGGACTGAACATAGTAGCAACTGGGTCATCTGGACTGGGTTGGTTGAACATTAAACCTGTCGGGGTATGTATTGCAAAATATGGAGTTCAGGAAGAAGGTTGCCATGCTATGAGTGGTAGTGAATAGTTGGTGATTGGAACATTGATGAGGAGAGAAGACTCTCCCTATTCTTTTGTCAAGAGAACTCCTTCCAATTCTAGAAGAGAACCACTTCCTGCTTCAGATTTAATGCAAATCTCTTAGTCCATAGGGTATCGGGTCATAGGGTTCAAAGGATATTCATGTGATAATCCTTGTATCTGATGAGATCGTCTCTAAGGGTATTCAGCTAGTTTTCTAGGTCAAACTATTTCTAAAGAAACTCTAACTAAATCATACAAATAAAACACTACTGAAACTAGGGAAGAAAAAAATGTGTGAGAGGAGTGGATTTGAAGTTTGGATCCTCAAATGATTTGTTAGATTATCACAACTTGTGATATACCACAGGGTCCAACAGTCAGTAGATCATGACAAGGAGGATTGGGACTATACCCTTGCTTGAATACCCGACTAACTGGATGGTACATGCGTAGTAATATACCCATGTTTTGTTCTCGATGTATTGTGACGATAAGATAGCTAAAGGAAATTTATTATATGGTCTCAGGATCCCTAAAGTTGTCTCCCAATATACACAAGGTACGTGGGAGCTATAATCCGTAGTATTGTTTTCTAATGCACAACTGTACAAGAGGGTCCTTCCTATATAAATTCTAGTACATGAAGTACCTTTCTATATACCTCAAGGGTACATGAAAGATCGTTCGATATACCAACATGTACTTGGAAGAACCACATAGTGCTAGGGATGCAGTGAAGGCATATAAAAACAGCTCCTATGCCTAAAGACATTGGAACACATCTCTAAACTATCACACTTTGATAATAAATTTTACCCTGGGCTGGTGCATTTACTTTATCTTGAACAGTTAGGTGGATGCATGAGGTGAATATCTAAACTAGTAAACCATGCAGAGATGAAGATGTATATATTCCAGTTTATATTTTAGTGGATGACCTACCTAAGAGAAGGGAAGAGGTTAAGTTTTCTTTTAACACACAAAACAAATCCAAAAAATTAAATCGAACTACTATTTTTCCATTCCAAACTAAAGCAAAATAATGTCTTCTACTTTTAATTGAAAATAAATTTATGATATCGAGTAACGAATTGAAAAGATCACTAAATCTTTCACACAAAATCCTTCAAATTATCTTAATCAAATGAAAAGCTGAAACTAAATGTAAAGGATTTTTATTTCTTTTTGTTGTAATAAGAATAAAATTGCAAAATGAACACTTGAGAGTCTAATACAACTAATCAAGAGTCCTTCTCTGCAAGATCTTTATGGATTTTTTTCAAAATTTTGGGTAAAAGGACAAGCACACAAAACCTTTTATATATAAAGAAGAAGAAATGAAGAAATATATTTTCTTTTCTTAACTAAACAATAGTGATCATAGGTCTATCTAAAACCAATTATTCTCAATCATACCAACTCTTTAATCAAAGATGATGACGGAGCTCTTAAAGACCAAACTCAATCACAATTTCTTGAGAAGAAAAAAAATAACACAATTACTTCCAAAACTTAGATGATTACAATAACTACTAGAGCTATACCTTTAAAACAATGAAAGATGTATCTAAGCATCAAACATCAAGGTGGGATCCAATATCTTAGTCGGTACTACGCGTTGCTAGGTCGCATAGAAGTGGTGTATGTCTGGTACCTCACCCTATAAACAATGACAGAGCAGTGGCGCTGCTCTTTTCTAATTGAAAAGCGGTCGTGGCACCATGAGTTTCACAAAGTAAAAGAGTGGTGGCCACACTTTTTATACATCCCAGTTGCGGTGGCCCAATTAGATATTTGAAAACAAAGAAAACACGAAGAAGAAGTGAGTTAGAGTCCAAAGTACAAATCTAAATGTTGATTGGAAGACTCAATAAGCCAATAGCATAAAGGATTGAAGGTGAGCAGAGGCAGATCTATAATATTCAAAGAAAATATACCAAATCACAAGCATATCTATCAATTGAAGATGAAGATGAAGATTTCAACTTAATATAAGACCAGGTTCTTGAACTTCCCTGGCGGAGTCACCACTTTTGTTTACAAAAAATCTCAGCTAGTGTAGAAAAAGGTTGTTTCCCTAGTTTGCATGTTTCATATCTAGAACAAAACACACTACAATGCAAAGAAAATTTCAACATAAATATATATCACTTAAATTAACTACCCTAAGACCTTTTAACAGGAGGATTTGACAGTCTGTACTTGTTCTGCTTGAGCTACGTGGTGAATGGACTTGCAATAGACACAAAATAACAAATACGACATGAGAGTAACAAGATAATCTATGTTTCTATTTCGATGGCCAAGGAGAAATATAATAAACAAAGCATTATAATGAAATAGACAATGTTTATGGGAAATAAAACAATGCTTGTATTAATAATCAAATAAGGAGAGATCACAACCAAGCCTTGGTGTTGGGAGATTCTACGAATGGAACCTTGCCTCAAGCTTCACCTTACCTCTAATGAATCCAAGAATTTCTAGGATTATTTGGCTAGATTCTTAATACTTTAACACAATATTCCTCCCCATTCCCATTAGGGGTGAGCCACTATTTAAAATCCATAATGGATAGGATAGGTTGAGGATTCAAAGGGGAAGGTTGTGGGATCATCCCAAGGGTAAGGGAATTTGATCTTCATCAATCCATATTCTTAGGGATGAGGTTCCACGAAGGCCACTTCTTGAAACTTCTTGAAACTTCTTATTTTTTCCTTTTTAAGACTAGCACCACACTTTGCAGAAGGGTAACAAGTGGTGTAAAGGGGCACCACCTGCAGCAAGAAGGAAACAAGTGGCAGAAACACTCCTTGATAATGATTAAGGTATGTTGTCTTCTTAGTTACTTCCTGTTTTTCATTGACAAGGTGCAGTGGTGGCTATGATCAGGGAAAAAACAAGGTAATAACCCTCCTTCCTCCATTTCTTCACTTTAGACTCTGAGGGATTAGAGAAAACCATCTAATACCCATCCCATAACATGACGGTGATGATATTTAGATGTAACATAGCTCAATATATCCCCTCAATGGGAAATGAAGGGTTGAATCAGAGCATTTCCTGACATATGGAAGGCCAAGGATCAAGTCATTTGTTGATGGGGAAAAATCCAATTTTTTTTTTTTTTGAGTATAAAACCTTATGTATGCAGCTAACAGTGGTGTGATCTGCGTATACACGAGTTGTAGACTTGTGACACTCGTTTATCTTCAAAAGTGGTTTTAAAAGGTTAAATTCGAGCATCAAGGCTATGGCGAGTAAATTGGGTATAATGAGTATGCATAGGGATAAGGGAAGGCCATCAAGGCATGATGCATCAAGTGTGGAAAATAACGCTATAAAAGATGCCCCCTAATGTGTGATTTCAGAGGGGTACACGATGGCTGAAATATATTATAATATTCCCAGGAGTAGAGTAGTGAAGAACTAAGTGGAAGAATCAACCATGCGTTAGTATAATACAATGATAACTCTCTACATATGGCTGCAGATATGAAGTATACATAGAAATCAGATATACATAACAGTACAATGGCCATGAATAGGAATACATTAGAGGAAATTTCAACTCAAAATGGGCCTTTTAACCATAATTAAAATTCCATATCATCATGTGTTAGCCAATGAAATTGATTTAAATTTGAAATACTGTATAGGTCTTAAACAATTTTTTAATATAAATTTGGGGATAGGTATCATAAAAAAACTACTTTTTTGTTCATATTTTCGACATATCTCCTTGTGTGTTTACTTAAATTTTGATTGGGAGAGCTCCCTAGATGTGAAATTAAATTCCACATCCAACGAGTACCCACTCGAAATATTTTTGAAAGACCCTGCTGCCCCAAAAACAAGAAATAACTAAAAAAATGTGATGATGATGTCATCATTACATTTTTTCAGGTATTTCTTGTTTTTTGGGTTGAGGGGTCCATCAAAAGTATGTTGAGTAGGTACTCATTGGATGCATAATTTAATTTCAAATCCAATGATCTCTCCTGATCGAAATTTGAGTAAAATCATAGGGAGATATGTCAAAAATATGAACAAAAAAGTAGTTTTTTTTCTTTTCTTCCTCCAAAATTAATAAATATTATTTTATTAGCCCATTTTGAGTTGAAATTTCCTCTAATAATAGAAGTATGTCATGATTCATCATCACCACACACAATACACACTAAATTATGGTCTCCATACCGAATGAAGGAAAATGGTACATAAGAAGGTACACTACTCTGGTATGAGAACTGAAATCTCATAAGTATTGTCGCGATCAAGGAAGTAACATATATGGAATGCCACCATACTCTGAGGTATTCTATGTGAACCATCGATATTACATGTCCAATCACATGAATAAATGTGTTGGCATCAAACAAGATGGACCATCGTCTGATTACTAAGCATTGATGGATATTGATAACAGATGTGATACCTCCCACCGATAATGAAAATGGGAGTCTAGGTATAGAGTGCACTTAATCAAGTGTGAATAGATGTGTTGAGTTCGAACACTTGAAAAAATCTATCAATCAGGGGACATTGATGTATTCCTAATTATGACAATGGTGAGATAACCTACCACTAATTACTGTAAGCCTCAAAGAACTCAATGGACTCTAGATCCTGATTCCAGAATAAATGATCTAAATTTAATGGAATGGAATCTGCTGAAAGGATGGAATTAAGGCATCCCCCGTAAACCAACACAAGGTACTCAACAAAGCTATATAATTTGGAAGAACTTAGACAAACCAAATGTGCGCAGACCAGTAACTAATGTATTGGGAATGGCCGACATGCAAAGTCAACATAAACTAAGGAAAGGTTGACTCAGGTTAAAGAATTCCTTTGAACAAGATCATAAGGAAGATGGAGACACGTAGGAAACATAGAATTAAAGTGAAAACTGGATAACTCTATGACATAGGAGGAATCAACAAAATATCCATAGTGATTGGAAGCATAACCAATCAGTGGATAAAGCTCTGATAACGAGTACATCTCCTAAGGTCATACTAGAAACCCAATGAATGATGAATAGACTCATGGATTGTTCTTTGTTTGAAGGTGAAACGACAACTGCCAAGGTGAGACAATATCATTTCCCATCCATATTTTTATGTTTTATGATTTTTTTGGTCTTTTTCATGTTAAGAAAGTTGAAAAAGAGTAAAATTGCTTATAGTACAATAAGGAGGAAACAAGCGTCATGGGAAAGAAACATCCTTCCAAGCAATGGAACATACCTATTATCAATGCAAGGAAGCATATGCAGGATAAGGACACACAGGGGGATTTTTCCTCCAGGTATGGGATAATCATGCTACAAAACATATCTAAGAGTCTCTACTTTGCTAGAATTGAGACACGATTGGGATATATGGCTTGCAAGAGTGAATTAGGGAGCCATTGTTAAGCTCAATACGACAAGTGAACGCATGCAATGCAATTACAACTTGATAAAAATGGGAGTCCCTATAGGATATGGCCAACATAAAATATAAGAAAGAGTATAAGGCTTATGTTTAAAGGAATGGTGGGACTATGAGGGAATCCCAGACTTACAAGGACACTCAATATGGGCACAGAATGACAAAATGAGATCTAACTAGGGAACTGATGATTGGGGAGGCTCAATTGCTTAAGTCATGCCATATCCAATATTAGTGGAGTGGTTCTGTGATATTAAGAAGTGGGTTCATACCTATGTTTAATATGGCATAATCATGGGATAATACATAATGCACATAGAAATTGGTCCTATCCTATATGCCTGTTTAGTTTTATACCTCCCATGGGCATGAGTGAGCTAAATATTGTCAAGAGTGCACAAAAAATGAACTCTAAAAAATAATATTAATCCAAAATAGTTGCACATAGGTAGTAAAGAGTCCAAACTATAGGATAGATGGAGGATTGGTCATGAGAAATGCATTCAAAGCAAATGATGCAGTGGGCGATGGGATATCAAAAGGAATGTAAGCTGTAGATCCAATGCTCACGTGTCCACTACCACCCCCATGGGAAAGAACACTAGTGTTAAGACTAGATGGAGGAAGTGAAAATAACCCAACAAATGGAGTAGAAGGAAGCATATGACCACTTCCGAATTGATGCACAAGGTAAGGGAATGACCTTCCCCCCAGTCCAACACCAGGGTCCGCACTAGAACCTAGTACGGGTGACAACATTCTAGTAGTGATGTTTAGCATGCCGAACGTAAAAGGAACTAAACTTAAGGGAAAATAAAGAGACTCAAGTAACTGTGATTCCTAAATCCAACTAGCGAACACAAAGAACACCCCTAAGTAAAACTAGGTCAGATGCAAACAAGCCCAGAGTGAGTACAAGTGAGATCCCGAATGAAACAGGTATGTATCTACTAGAAGAGGTCTAAGACTCCCATACACTACAAGTGGAGGTGTGTAACCAATTATAATGTCCCTCAACTTCAACACATAAAGCGACTATGCTGTCTGACCCCCAACTGACAAGGATACTCATAGAATAAACATTGTAAGGATCCCCTACGTCACGTAGGTAAGGAAACTAAGGTCACCCCAATATAATCAATGCTCATGTGGATAGTCATAGGAGAGATCTACCATATGGATAGGGTAACAAAGCCTGAAGCTCGAAAGTACCAAAGGTACCTCAAAATCACCTAGATACGAATAAGATCCTAGAAATATATTCACGCTCAATAGAAGGTAGTAGAGGGCTATCCCCAACAACAACGTCCGTGATGTATTGTGCTTAACTCCTGTGTAAGAGGAGCCTCTTGAGAACACTATTTATAACAAGTATTTATCTTCTCTTCTATAAAAACACCTAAATGTTTTGTTTTATAGAATTCAAGAAATTTACTCACCACATCCTATTCCAAGAATCTATGACCTAAGCTTGTTGGTGTGGTATCAGGAATTATGCAATTAGTATAGACACTGTTTGTTCCTCTACCCTGCAATGTACAAGTGTAGAACAAAAAATCACAATAGTATATCCTTTCCTTAAGTAATTAATTAATAATATAAAATAACATCATACCTCATATATGAATCTCTTTGTCCTTGCTACAAAAAGTCTTCACAATGTTCGATGCCTGTAAAATAGATCAAGGGACAAAACACAAAGTGAGAGTATCATGATAAACTAATTACTCAAATTAATGATCAATGAATCTTATAATATTCAATTGAAATTAATCAACACATCAAATATAGGAAAGGGAAACAATTTTGTATTAATTATTAAAGAGAGTAAAGTACAACCAAAAAGCCTTGATGTTGATGGCTTCACCCTCTACAAGAACATCTAAAATCCTCTACCACTATGAGAATCTCTCCACATACAAGATAAATCTATCTTTCCTCTAACTCAGACTTCAATCCAACAACATAAGGGTACTATTGTTTGGCCTCCCCCACTCACATCATGAAGGCTTCATTTATAGGCCCAAAACACATGAGATTGACTTGGGGTGTCACGTCCCCATCCCTTAGACCGGCGAAGAGGACGTGACCAACACACCAAACATGGGAAAACAGCCCCATGAACATAAACAAAAGAGGTCAATGCTGAAACTAAAATCTTAACATGACGCATAACAGGAATGCCAAACATATAAGCATACCTAGATGCATAATTCCTCAAAGCATTTAGCAGAAGCAAACATATACATTCCAACATTCCACATGTTCATCTTAATACATGAAACAATAGATATAATGCAGAGAGGAGACAATCAGGAGTACTTATATTTTAATGAATAACTTGCCCGCAACCAGCTACGTCGCTATAACGTTCCACCTAACCATAGGCTAGCGTGCTCATCAATCTCTCAGCAACGCTACCACCCCCGAGCTGGGCATGATTCCTCCAAGGATAAGGGTCAATGAAGGATTACACATAGCTGAGGGACACAATCAGCAAACCAACACCGCTGGGTTTATCAGGCCATCAACAAACTGACCAAGCCAGCATAGTCCGAAGACCAACCACTGCATACACGCAGCAAACAATATCTTCATAGCCCTGTGAAGAAGGCAAAGACAACCGGTGACAGTCCCAAATGAAAGGTGAGACACAGCTCAAGCCCACAAGGCAACTCAGAGTTGTTATTGGCCCTAACGTGGCCAAAACAACTCAGTTGCAACCCAAAACCAGGGTACTTCAGCAGCCACAAACACACAATTAATGATAGTAGCAATCCACAGTCCCAAAACAGGGAAAACTCAGCCAACAGTTGTGGAAATCAACAGCCACAAATTCACAATGGAAACGTTGGGAGCTATACATAGTCTCAAAACAGAGGAGTAGTCAAACTCCAAACAGTCTGTAGTAGCCTCAAAGTGCAACAACAACACAACTCATGGTATGGGGAATACAACAGTCCCAAAACGTAACCCGTGAGCACAGCTCCACTAAGAATGCACAGTGGCCCCAAAAACATAGTTGGACACCATAGCCAACAAAAGGACGGGGAAGACAACAGTCCCAAAATGGATCAGTAACGACAAAACACAGGGGAAAACATACCCGACTCCACTCTGTGGGAAAACGTGGATGACCACCGATCAGTAGCTCCCCTCCTGACTGCTTGAGATCCAGCAGAACAACTGCCTGTGCGTGAGGAAAATAGACTCGACCTCTGCGTGAGGATTCCCTGAATAGAAATCGCACAGCCTCCTCACTCAGCCCCGTGTGAGGAGATGAACCCACAATGAACCGACCAACGTGTGAGGGAAAAATAGACAGTCGTGAGGCACCAGCCAACAATGGAGGTCACACCTACTTGAGAGAGTGGAAGGGGAATCGGGAGGATGAACAGGCCACACCGTGAAAGTTGAAGACCCGGCATGAGAGCAAATAGATCATCGGGAGAATGGCCTAAGTGCGTGGATGAATAGACTTCCCCTCCGCATGAGGAAGATGAACAGACACCGCGAGAATCCTAGTAGACAAGGGAGTGGGGAGTGAATGCAGTCGTGGGTGGAGTGGGCACGTGGGCAAGGGACTGACAGTCCTGCCACACCCACCACAATAATTTCCCCAACAACCCAAAACAAGACATTGAAGGGGTTGGATGAGACAAGGGAAGGTGGCAAACAAAACAAGGTGGTAACACATGGGTTTTTCCCCCATAGACCAAGGTTTGACATCCCCCACCCCTTATCCTTTGGAATCATGCCCTTTTCATTCAATGTTTCCCTGTTGTAGCTGGTTGTGGTCTATTTTATTTGATGTGCGTATTTACATGATGCAGAACTATAATGTGCTGAATAGCACGATAAACCATCGACAACTATCCCCCATTGTCGAACATACACAACCGAATCGATGGCGGGGATTTTTCCTTTAGTTCCTCACCACGATTAATTTACAATATGTACATCATGCAAACGGGGTCAAAACCGGGGTGTTACATTCCCCTCCCCCTTGGAATAACACCGTCTTCGGTGTTCCAATACATAGAAATATATACACAATACATATACAATTGCACATCAAAATTTTAAAACTTTGCAGATTTGTTCCACGTTCAATCATTTACTTTGAACGTTCACGACCAAGCCCCTCGGCTTCCATGGACTTGTCCTGTTGGTTCTCAGCTTCCAGCTCATCCCGAAGTCTAGGAACTTTGCAGCTATCGCCCTCATCATGTTCCCTCATTGCGCAGTCCCGGTGTAAATGATGTCCTCTGCATCTCCAGCATTGCACTAGCTACTTAATATTTACCTGCTCAATTTCCCTTGATTCTTCATTCCTAGACCATTTCTTATCGGGTCGCTTGGATGATTGTCCCATTGCTAATCCGTCTTCCTTTCCCCTACTGATTGATCCCAGAAGGTTTTTCACCTCCCTTTGCAAACCAATCGAGTCTTGCAAAATCTGGTGGTTCATCTCATTCTGCCTTTTTATGTAACTTGAGCATCTCCCCAAGATTTTCTTGGGTCTTGGCAATCATTTGAAGGAGAATTCCCGCTAATTCCAACAACTTTTGATCTGCTGCCATATTCAACGTGCACCACCAGGTTTCACTTTTCTCACCTGTGAAATGCACCATTGAAATTCTATCAGACCAAGCATAATATAGACATTAAAATCAGTCAGTTAATTACCCAATTGGCATGACAGTCCAAGTCTCATCAAGGAGGCTTTCATATTTTTCATGCCTTCCCCAACAGGCACATGAGCTCATTCATGTCCATTCCTGGGAAGGGAATTAACCACTCCAGCATTCACAATTTACCTTCAACAAAACACACATTCCATTTTCAGTCAGACGTGCATTCAACAATCTTTTGTTTTCACAATGCATAAATATATATAGGTATGTATAATTAAAAGGGAAAGAGAGAGCAACAAGATTTTTTCCCTCTTTGTTTTGTTCCATCCTGGAACCCACACCACTGCGGTGGATTTTCATGCTCTCAGCCTCTTTCACTTTACCGTGAATGTTGGACCAATCTCTCTTGGTCATGACACCTAGTGTCTTCGGTCTATTCCAGACCTCTAAACCATGGAGTCTCTCCACATGGTTTGTCTCAATTCCTAGGGACCTTACAGTCTCGCTAGCACCTTTTTCATTGCCGCTCATTCCGAGCTTTCCAGGACAGTCACATGTCCACATGCACCCTTAGGATGCTCTCATAGTCCTCGCTTCTAGCGGTACCTATATCCAAACATTGAATAAATTCACATGTTTAGTTTATTCTCATCGGTTTTATCTCTAGAACAAGAGCTTAAAAAATCCTAATCAAATCATATACACTGGTATATTCATAAGTAAAATAATCCAATACTTATCTGTTTTGTGCATTTCTTCATTTGTCCACAGGATCCTGCTTCGCTTTGCAAGACTTAGGTTCGCCTATGGACTTAGATGTTAGGTCAGCACGCCGGCTGCTCCACAACATCAAATAATTAATGTCCAGCCAGTACACAATCATGTCAACTGGGTTTGGAACTTTTACCGTGACCATTTCCAGGTCTAGGATCTACTATGGATCCTCAGGCATATCACAACCCAACATACACTTATACCAACACACACTTATATCAACAATAACCCTTACTACACAACCATTTACCTTTTACCTTTACGGTGCAACACCCAACTGCATCTATTTATCCTGTCAACACAAGCAATACAAGCAATACAAGCAAACTCATCAGCGTTATTGCTCTAAAACTGTAATCACATTTCATATCATTTTCTATCAAGTATTGAGACACCGGGAGTGCATCCACTCCCTAGAGTGTAATCAATATTGAAAACCCTTTCATGACTCAACATCGGAAAATTGTGCACCCTTCCCCAGTGTGTGCCATGTAGGCCCTATTCATACTCAAGCAATCGGTCATCATGGAAATAAATCAAAACATGTTATGCATATTGAATTTAACAATTAAACATGCGTATTCTTAGCAAGGGTCACAGAACACTTATCCATTTGTCGTCGTAGTATGCCTTTGTTAAGGAGGAATGGAGGCTCCTTTCCTGAGTTAACAGTCCCTCAGTTAGCCACCCCAACTCCTTTTTACATTTCAGATTCACACATGTCTTACCGACATAATTTATACCATCTCACTGATGTTACTACCAAACATGCAGTGCAGATGAGACATTTCCAAAATGTCCAATGGCATTTCACCCGAAACCCATTTCCAAGGGAAAACCTTCCCATGAATTTTGACTTCTGGAAGCCATCACACATGGTCTTCCTGCAGTGTGTATCCCTGACACATTCATGAAATATCCAAACAGTCAATCATTGTCTGATAATACAATCCCAATTGATTGTTCCATAACCAAGCAATGGCATTGGTAATCAAATAAGAATTTACAATTCTGTCTACTACAGAAATTGACTTGCTCAATTGTGGGTCTCTTATAAGCAGCACTACTATGCCCATTATAATTGTATTCTTACTAAGATAACATGAATACCCACTTACCATGCGTCCTCCTGACACAATCTTATATAAGCCAACAATGATTAGTAGTCGCCAGCAATTTCTTAAATATGAAATTCACAATTCAAATTTAACAACCCATTATGCATATCAACTATTTTCACAGCCATGAGACTCTTCTCATAAATTTTGGCTCTTTCACATGGTATATTATGGCATTGGTCAAGGTCTTACCTCTCACTTCCCTGCTCGAAATAATCTACCTGAAACCTAAGCTTCAATCAACCAAACACAATCTTACGCAAGCCAATAGTGGCTAGTAGTTGTCAACAATTTCTTAAATCCGAAATTCACAATTCGAATTTAACAACCTATTATGCATACCATATGGTATATTCTGGCATTAGTCAGGGTCTTACCTCTCACTGCCATGCTCGAAATAATCTACCTGAAACATGAGCTTCAATCAACCAAACACTTGGTAAGTCTAGATGCATATAACTTTTTCATTGCTACAATCATCACTGAAGCATTTTCAGAATTTATAAAATTCAAATACTTCCAACTATTAGTCACATCAATATTATCAAAGCTCATTTACTTCATACAATCGTTATCATATTAACATTTGCAAGGCATAGTCACATTATTCATGCAATTAAATAGAATGTTTAGATACTCCTTACTTCACAAGCGTATCATTCATACCACCTTGCTCTTCCATAGAGCATTTCTGGCAGCCAATTGATCGTGACTACCCTGCATTCATAACAACCTTTGAAATGGCTCCTGAATTGTCATCAATTCATCATTTCAGTCATTAGACATTCATAATATCACATGCATTCATGCAATACATTACAACATTTGCCCCATACTTACTCTCCTTGGGCTACTAAGCTCAATCAATATATACAGGCATGACACCTTTCTATATTCAAACATCCACATGGTATGAGGTCTCTTACCTTTACCACTCCATGGAATTTGTTATAAGCAAGCTCTTACCTGCATGGGTCGTACTTACACCCTTGACATGACCAATTTGGTTGGTCCTTTGCAGGAGATTGCAGCAATTGCTCACCAACTTTTATCCTGGACTTGTTGCTTTATCCCTTTCTCCAAAGGGTTGCTAGTCACAATTGTCAGCATCAACAACATATTCAGCTAGGTCCATGTTGTCATTGGTTTTTCCACTAATGCCAACATCAAGCAATGATTATCATTAGTGGTTTATTATAGATGTATAATCCTTAGTATCCTATGTATGCAAAGCATATCCTCATGCATTTCATGCATAAACTTAGGAAATGTAATAATAATCAGCAAGATAGGGTTTTAAGGAAAACTTCCCTTTTCAAGTCTTTCATCCTTGCATGGCACTACTTTTCCACCCAACAGCTGGTTGACTTCATAGTCATTGCTACCTCTGGGCATGCAACTGTCCATATTTTTTCATTTGATAACAGCGGCTATCATTAGTGCTTTGCTGCTCCATGCTCAAATTCTGGTGACTTACCCTTGTTCCCTACTGGATAAGCTTTCCAACGCCTATCCCCATGCTTCATTCCGACCTCGGGTGTGAAAACCACACCACTTCTAAAAATGAAGAGTTTCACCAAATCTTTGCATTTTTACACACCACTGCTTTTTGGACTGGGTGCCAACTTCAGCCAACTTCAGCCACATGTAATTCCACTGAAAGATAGCTGAAAAATCTTGCTGGAGCAGATGAAATATGCTGGAAAATCCCACTTGAAAACTCAGAATTTCCCCTTGCAAAATCGGCTCACGTTCCAACTAACATCCCATGGAATCAGCTCCCATTTCCACTAATCGTTCCGCAGAATCAACTCTCAAAACCACTAATCGATTCGACTTTCGGTGGTTGAAACCACTAATTCCTCCACTGTATCGGTGCCCCAAATAGCTAACATCTTCCACTGTTCGTCAGAAATTGGAACAACTAAGCTCTATCGGCAATCAGATCTTCTAAAGTTTTCCGATGCTTTCTATACTTAGAAAAATTTTCAACTTTTCAAAACTTTCCCTTTTCTACTTTCTTCTGCTGACAACATCGAAAATCCTTTCAACTAATTTTTCACCCATGTCGGCTCAGCTTTCTTCTATCTGTCGGTGACTTAGTCCCTTTCATAGCCACAACGGCGGAATGCGATCCCTTATTCTCTTTCAATCGGCGGCCCATTCTCCTATGGTACCTAATGGGCATCGGTAGTCTTTCCCCGTCGGCAAGCTAGTGTTTTTCACTTCCGCAACGGCGGCACATGAAACACTATCTTCTTCCAATTTTGGGCCTTAGCGAAAATTAGCTTTCTTTCTTTCTTCACGGTGTCGGTGGTCTTTCTCGTTGGGAGACTTAGTACCTTTCGCTTCCGCAACGACGGTGCACAAACAACTTTCTGCTTCTGATGGCCGACGTTTTCCAGACTTAGAGAAATTTTCAAAAAATTTCCCCTCTAGTCTTCCTTTCTACCACTTGATCGTCTCCCTTAACTTCTTCTTCGTCGATGAACTAGTTCTACCAACAGCCGTAACGGCGGCGCATCGTCTGCTATATCTTGCCAATGTTCACAACTAAAGTCCACCGATCTTCGATGTTTTCTTGCCTTAGAAAAATTTTCAAATTTCCTTCTCATCGGCTATTGGATATCTTGTGCTTCGGGTGGTTAGTCATTTAGGCAGCCGCAACGACGGCCCACCAACTTCATTCTTCTTCCAATCGATGAACTAATCCTAACCTACATCGGAAGTCCCTTCTGATCGGAAGGTTAGTGCTCTTAGCTACCGCAACAATGGCACTCGATCAACTATTTTCCGCCAACAATTTCAACACTTAGCCAAGTTTCGACTACCACATCGGCGATTTAGTCCTTTCGACAGCCGCAACGGCGGACTGGAAACCACTAAATCCTTCCTCTACATCGGAAGTCCAAACCACTAACCCTTCTGCTATGTCGGAAGTCAAATCCGCTAAGTCTTCTGACTGTCTACACTTAGACAAATTTTCTCAAAATTCCTTTCCGCTGCTATGCATCGTCGGATGGCCTTCCGCCTACATCTTCCGATGTATCGGAGGAACTTCCCATTTAGTTCTCTGATGAGCCAATGAGCTCGGCACTTAGAAAATTTTTGAACTTGAATTTTTTTCCAGTCATTCAATTCTGATCTCTGCTGGGCAGAATGAAGTCTTGCCTCTGTCAATGCACCTTGGTTGTCCATTCAGGCCCATGCTGCAACATGAGCTCTGATACCACTCTGTCACGTCCCCATCCCTTAGATCGGTGAAGAGGATGTGACCAACACACCAAACACGGGCAAACAACCCCATGAACATAAACAAAAGAGGTCAATGCTGAAACTAAAAGATTAACATGATGCATAACAGGAATGCCAAACATACAAGCATACACATATGCATAATTCCTCAAAGCATTCAGCGAAAGCAAACATATACATTCCAGAATTCCACATGTTCATCTTAATACATGAAACAATAGATACATTGCAGAGAGGAGACAATCAGGAGTACTTATCTTTTAACGAAGAACTTGCCCGCAACTAGCTACGTCGCTACAACGTTCCACCCAACCATAGGCCAACGTGCTCATCAATCTCTCAGCAACGCTGCCACCCCCGAGCTGGGCATGATTCCTCCAAGGATAAGGGTCAATGTAGGCTTACACATATCCGAGGGACACAATCAACAAACCAACACCGCTGGTTTTATCAAGCCATTAACAAACTGACCAAGCCAGCATAGTCCGAAGACCAACCACTGCATACACGCAGCAAACAATCTCTTCACAGCCCTGTGAAGAAGGCAAAGACAACCGGTGACAGTCCCAAATGAAAGATGAGACACAGCTCAAGCCCACAAGGAAACTCATAGTTGTTCTTGGCCCTAACGTGGCCAAAACAACTCAGCTACAACCCAAAACCAGGGTACTTCAGCAGCCACAAATACACAATGAATGATAGCAGCAATCCACAGTCCCAAAACAGGGAAAACTCAGCCAACAGTTGTGGAAATCAACAGCCACAAATTCACAATGGAAACGTTGGCAGTTATACATAGTCTCAAAATATAGGAGTATTCAAACTCCAAATAGTCTGTAGCAGCATCAAAATGTAACAACAACACAGCTCACGGTATGGGGAATACAACAGTCCCAAAACGTAACCCGTGAGTACAACTCCACTAAGAATGCACAGTGGCCCCAAAAACGTAGTTGGACACCACAGCCAATAAAAGGACGGGGAAGACAACAGTCCCAAAACATATCATAAACCACAAAACATAGGGGAAAACATACCCAACTCCACTCTGTGGGAAAACGTGGATGACCACCGATCAGCAGCTCCCCTCCTGACTGCTTGAGATCCAGCAGAACAACTGCCTGTGCGTGAGGAAAACGGACCCGACCTCTGTGTGAGGATTCCTCGAACAGAAATCGCACACCCTCCTCACTCAGCCTCACATGAGGAGATGAACCCGCAGTGAACCGACCAGCGTGTGAGGGAAAAACAGACAGTCGTGAGGCACTAGCTAACAATGGAGGTCACGCCTAGTGGAGAGAGTGGAAGGGGAATCGAGAGGACGAACAGACCACACCGTGAAAGTTGAATACCTAGCATGAGAGAAAACAGACCATCGGGAGAATGGCCTAAGCGCGCAGATGAACAGACTTCCCCTCTGCTTGAGGAAGATGAACGAACACCGCGAGAAACCTAGTAGACAACGGAGTGGGGAGTGAATGCAGTCGTGGGTGGAGTGGGCGTGTGGGCAAGGGACTGACAGTCCTACCACACCCACCACAATAACTGCCCCAACTACCCAAAACAAGACATTGAAGGGGTTGGATGAGATAAGGGAAGGTGGCAAGCAAAATAAGGCGGAAACACATGGGTTTTTCCCCCATAGACCAAGTTTTGACATCCCCCACCCCTTATCCTTTGGAATCATGCCCTTTTCATTCAACGTTGCCCTGCCGTAGCTGGTTGTGGTTTATTTTATTTGATGTGCATATTTACATGATGCAAAACTATAATGTGCTGAATAGCACGATAAACCATCAGCAACTATCCCCCATTGTCGAACATACACAACCAAATCGATGGCGAGGCTTTTGCCTTTAGCTCCTCACCACGATTAATTTACAATATGTACATCATGCAAACGGGGTCAAAACCGGGGTGTTACATGGGGAATGGATAGAATGTGATCCCAACAGGTAAGGCAAGTGAATGACACCTCTTCCAAGAATGTAGGAACTGACTCCACATAGGTTTCCATATTGAAGCTTCCAGAACGTTCTTTTTTCCCCTTTTTGGCATATCGACACACTCAGCATAATGGGTATATGCGTCGAACTAACTTTTTGTCATGGGAAGGAGGAAATGACACTCTTTACAGAAAAATGGTCAGCACCGTTAGCACTCTATGGGCTGAAATGCACTGCACCCCAGGCAGTCTATGGGAAAAAAGAACAGTGCGACAAGCCCTAAAAATTTACAATAGAAACCCTGTCCCCGAAAGAAAAAATTGATTTTTTCTTCTATGTTGTTTGAAATCATCATTTAATGTTTTTCCTTTTTTGCCATAATGTTATTTCTAATAAATTTTTTGTGTGTTTTAGGTGCAATACATATTTTTCATCATGGTTATTTGGAAAGAGCGAGAACATGGGGTTCCATACTACCAGGTTGTGAGTGACCTAGCTACTGTAGAGGCTCTACATAACTGCAAACTCCTGAAGTACTTTAGAGTGCCAGGAATGAAGGAATATATCCACCTACTGGAATACATCATAGATATGTGGGATCTTGAACAAAATCACTTTGTGGTTGGGATCCACACTCTACCCATAGAGATTGAGGATATATAATTCCTGACTGGTTTGTCCAAGAGAGGAAGACTAGTAGTTTTATCCAGGGCACGAGAAGGGGAGACCTCCTTGGATGACTTGATAAACCAATACTATGCACCAGGTACAAAATCTTAGTTTGGGAAATTACGTATCCAATCTATAGTGGATCGTCCTTTGAGGATGGTAGTGTACACGATTGGAAAGGTGGTCAGAACTAGGTCTGCTCATCTCACTACTAGGTCACACATGTTGTATGCCCTAGAGTACATGGATCCCACAATCTTCAAATGCTATGAAGGCATGCTGGTAAGTCTCAAGGATCAATTGAACAAATGTAAGCAAGGGACGTTTAAATAGTTTGGCTATGGAGCAGTGGTGCTGTCTTTTATTCTACACCGGGTGCCCCACATGAGGCCACAGGTGACTAGGAGCAGAATTGATCCCGAGGATCCTAGGATGCTCAAGTGGGTTTATATTATGGCCTGCCATGGAGGCAGGGTACCCAAAGTTGTTTACGGGTTTGCCTTCTTTCGTTGGATGCAAGGCTAGTTACTGATGGTTGAGGACTATGCCTACGAGGGGACAGACTTCCGAGACATGTTGGGGCTCGGACCTTAAAGGTCCTAAGTTTTGGCGACTCCACGGTTTTGGTGCGAAGCTTGTAAGCGGAGTTGCGGCACAAAATAGTCTTAGGGGTTTCGAGGTTGGGTCGAAGCTCCTCTTTTTGTAAATAACCCATGGTTTAAGCCCAGGGTTTATGGTTTTGGGGTGCCCATGGTTTAAGCCCATGGTTTTGTAATAATGCACTTGTATAAATAAGCACTTATGTAAAGGATTTAGGTTAGGCTTTTGAGGTATGATGGTTTGATGCAAAGCTAAGGCCTGTTTTTGTAAGAAATGTTAAGTCCCAGCTATGTTCGTGGATGACCTCTGCAGCTGTGTGAACAGAGGGTTTTTGTAAGAAAGGTTAAGTCCTAGCTGTGTGCATGGATGACCTCTACAACTGTGTGCGTAGAGGGTTTTGGGTGATTGAGAATATCTGCAGCTATGTGCACAGAGATCTGCAGCTAAGTGCACAGCTTTGGGGGATTGAAGAGATCTGCAACTGAGTGCGCAGATCAGAATTGTGGTTTTTGTAAAGAGTTGAATATAAACACAGTTTTGTGGACGTAGCCCCTACACTGGGGGTGAACCACATATATCTTGTGTTGTGGTGGTTATGTGTTTTGTTTCTGTTCTGTTTATGCATCTGTTAAGTAGATAAAGAATAAAGTAAGATAAAGCTATTAAATAATAACTTCGCTGTGAATTCCCAGTTAAGGGTTAAGCAAGTAACTGTATGTTTATATAAACTGCAAAGCTAGTTAAGTGAATGTTGAAGTTATTTATTGTATGATTATTATTTGTAATGCTAAAGGTACAGTAATATCCCTCTTGCGCCTGCAGAAACCTGATTCTGCCACACCCCATAGCTGTTTCGGGTGAGACTGCAACCTGTTCACAGGTTGTTGCCGAAAGGGCCAACACTGTGGGTCTTTTTGTTGGTGCAAAGATAAAAGTATAGAACCCAAGTCTGCCCTAAGCCCAAAAAATTGGTTCCGTTGCTGGTTGAACTAGTATCTTCTTCAAGAGGGATCTACATCGTACCTGAAGGGATATGTTTTGGAGGCCCTCAGTAAAAGAAATCGATGACTAGGTTGAAGATACCTATGTGAAATTTGCTGAACAAGAAAACAAGGATCCTCGTCATAGCTCAAACGAATTCTTATAAAGGTACGTGTTTACTGATATTTATGAAATTTTCTTTGGTAGTATCCACATAGAATTGCACCAGTGGTTATCCAGGTTGACTAAAATAAATACAAACTTCAAGGAAGATCAGTTTCCTGCCTGGACCCCCGCAAGAATCAGTATCTTGAAAGTTCAAAGTTCTACTGGATCAAGTTAGTTTCACCATTGGACCAGAAAAACATAAAGAGTGGTTCATTGCAGCATTATTGCCTCATATCAGGACTCCACTTATGCAAGAGAAGTTTTTTGATCAGCAAGAAGCATTGGAAATCGCCATGAAACTTGAAATGGATCCTATCGCAGATAATTCTGGAATAGCCCAGATACAAGCACAGTTAGCAGAAATGGATTTGGAGCTTCGCGACATGAAGAAGGGGAAATCTATTCGCGAAGAGGTTTGGTGTACACGATGTAGGACAGAAGGTCATGACAAAGAATGGTGTCGTTCATTAAGGAACAATCTGAATACTGGTGCACCAAACCCGTTTAACCCTACTATACTATATTGTGAGATCTGTAGAGCAACTGGCCAGCATCGACCTGAAGATTGCTACCTGCTGCAGAGATATGTGCAAGTCCCTAAGAATCCCTACTGCAAGTTCTGTAAGTCAGTAGGACACAACGAAGATGAATGTCACAAATTTTGACCTCATGAGAGAGCGCACCTATGATGCTTATAGGGTACAACCCGATGCACCAGGCAATGATGGATATGGTTACCATGGTCAAGGTAATTTCAGAGGTCGTGGTCGTGGTGGTATGCCTAGAAGAGGTCGCAGCCAGGTTATTTTCTATAACTGTAATCAGGAAGGACATGTAGCTAGAGACTGTCAGAACCCAACTACGATATGTCGATATTGTAGAGCAATAGATCATGTCATTGAGAAATGCCCACAGTTGATAGCCAAGATATAGGAAAAAAATGGCGCTCCTACTTAGAATGTTCAAATGATTGCTGTAGAGAAAATACCTGTTTCAACCCTTAATGTTGTTACAAGGAGTGGAGATACGACGCAGGTGCGGAATAAGGAGAAACAACCTGAAGAGGCTTGGGTCCGTAAGACCCCAGAGAAAATCCCAGCATTCGATGTTGGAAGAGAAAAAGGAACATTTATGGAAGCTAAAAAAGATTTTGCTGATCCGAGAACATCAGTAGCACCTACGCAACAACATCAACAGCAGTTATAGTCTCAAGAAGCTTTGTCGGATCAAGTAAGTACACTGTCATCATTTTTACAGAGTTGTATGAAGCTGTTAAGAAATCAGAATGCTTTGAATGAGTTACAGAAATTTATTGCATCTTGCGAACCTCAGCAAAGCTCTAGTAAAGAAAAAACTGTTAATAGAGTTAGAAGGACTGGAAGAGAAATGAGACTGCATGCTCAGGTAGGAGATTATGACATGACTAATATCATTCTAGACATGGGATTAGAAGTGATTGTCCTAACTAGGAAGACTTGGGAACAAATGGGAAAACCTACACTTGAATGGTCCCCCATACAGTTGAGATTAGCCAATCAGTAGAAGATTGCGCCCTTGGGAAGATTCCCTAGTGTACCAGTGGATATAGATGGAGTCAACACCTTAGCAAATTTTGAAGTCATTGACATAATCGATGATAGAAACCCCTATCTAGCATTACTAGGAATTGAATGGGCAATAGACAATGATGCAGTAATCAACCTTAAGAAGAGACAAATGAATTTTGAAGGGAAAGGCTTGAGAGTCATAGTACCCTTGGACCCTTCTCAAGGAGAAAGGTATACAGATCCAGTCAGAGATGGAGATCAGGATGTTCTGGATCATATCTACAACATCACAGCTAAAGAAGTAGACTATGTTAACCCTACGAAAGGTATAATGGATTGGCAGTGTGACAGTTCTTGCATGAGTGATTCAGACGAAGGCTTAGAGAATTGGCAGAGTAGACTTTATGAACTACATGGACATTGACGTGCAAGAATTACCAAGTCTCTCAGATGGCTTGGCTCACAGACAAGAATCTTACCTATTTTTGATGGCTTGACAGACCCAGAAGATTTTATTGTACAATTCTCAGAGCAAGTACCAGATTCACAGAAAATGGAGACTCTAGATTTAGTATTCAGAGCCACAGCTGCTAGATGGTGGAATGGTCATAAAAAGTACATTCATAGTTGGGAAGCTTGTCAAAACTCCCTTCGCCTGAGATTCATAGATCAACCTCAGAAGGTGTGAAGCATATTTAATGATAAGACTAGCCCTCAGGAACATTTGGAGCAGTGTTATGATGCATGGAAGCATGTACCTTGTGAAGAATGGGTACATAGGTTTATACACACTCTGGAACCTGTAGCAAATAACTAGTACGCGGAGGTGGAGCTTCGCCATGGTACTGTAAGTTGGGATAGTCTTGTTGATAGTTTTGTGCTTACATTTTCTATTAATGAGGTTTGTCCTACTTTAGATGCGGCTATTAGGCTAATCCATACTAAGGTGTTTGATGATAAAGAAATAGCAGAATTCCAATCTGACTGGAGGGAACAAGAAGCTAATGAAGTAGAATGCTATAACCTCACCATTAATGAAGACGATGACCCTCAGAACATCAATATTCATGAGTTAGAAGGACACTGCGAAGTATATGGACTAGCAGTCGCAGCACCTGAAGTAACTCAACCCTTGAAGACAAGGAGAGTAAACATTGGATCAGAAGAAATGCCTAAGTATGCTAGCAATGGAGATTATTGGGATGAAGAAATAGTAAGCAAAGTGACCCAACTTCTCCATGAGTATCAGTACCTATTTTCGACGAAGTTCTCAGAAATGAAAGGTATCCTTGGTGTTATAGGAGTGATAAAAATCCCTTTGAAAGCTGATGCGAAGCCTGTGAAGCAGCGACCTTATAGGATGAATCCTAAGTATAAAGAAAAAGTTAGGGTGGAGCTAGATAAGATGCTCATGGCAGGAATCATTGAGCCTGTCGAAGAGTCAAAATGGGTCATCCCCATGGTGGTATAAGAAAAGAAGACCAAGGGAGAAATCAAAATTTGTGTTGATCTTAGGAAGCTGAATGATGCCTGTTTACATGATCCTTTTCCTACTCCCTTTACAGATGAAGTTTTAGACAATGTCGGAGGTCAAGAAGTGTATTCTTCACTGATGGATTTTCAGGTTACCATCAGATCAAAATTGCTCCTGAGGATCGGCATAAAACAACCTTCGCTACAGAAATGGGATCCTTTTAGTATACTGTTATGCCCTTTGGATTGAAGAATGCACCTGCTATGTTTTCCAGAGTAGTCATATCTGCATTTAAGGAATTTATTCATAAGTTCTTGGAAGTTTACTTTGATGATTGGACTATCTTTGGTTTATTGAAAGATCATATAGCCAGTTTAAGACTTATGCTGGACAAGTGTAGATAGCATCAGATTTCATTGAACCTGAAGAAGTGTATCTTTTGTGCACATTTTGGAATTCTGCTAGGTCACATTGTATGCAAGCAAGGATTGATGGTGGATCCTGCGAAGATAGCCATTATTGTGAACTTACCACCTCCAAAGTCTGTTAAGCAACTTCGCACTATGCTTGGTCATACTGGATATTACAGGAAATTCATCAAAGGATATGCTCAAATTATAGCCCCTATGGAAAAGAAATTGAAGAAAGATATTAATTTTGAGTGGACACCTATGCCAGGAAAGCTTGGACATTCTGAGAGAAAAGATGGTAGCTGCCCCTATATTAGTATTCCCTGACTGGAATAAGGAGTTTCATGTGCATGTCGATGCATCTTCCATTGCTCTAGGAGTTGTATTGGCTCAGTCAGGTGAAGGTAATATTGATCACCCTATTGCTTTTGCAAGTAGAAAATTGTCCATAGCAGAAAACAATTATACTACAACAGAACGAGAAAGTATAGTTATGGTTTATGCCTTGCATAAGTTTTGACATTATTTGCTAGCATCTCATTTTAAGATGTTCACTGACCATTCTGCGTTGCAGTATTTGGTTAACAAGCCTGTGATAGGTGGAAGGATATGCAGATGGCTGATTTTTTTTCAGGAGTATGAATTTGAGATCATAGTCAAGCTAGGAAGATTTAACCTGGGGCCTAACCACTTGTCGAGGATCGAGTCAGGAGAAGAGCCCACTAATTTGGACGAAGGTCTTCCCGATGCCCAGTTGTTTGCCATCCAAATGGTTGATGATTATTTTCAGGATATTGTTCAGTACTTATCTACAGGTTTTGCACCCTCTGAGATGACAACGTAGCAGAAGAAGCAGCTGGTCATTAGAGCAGCTAACTTTACCTTGATAGCAGGACAGCTATATAAGATGGGACCAGATGAAATACTGTGTAGATGTGTCCTAGAGCATGAAAAGCCATTGATTTTGGCTGAGGCACATTCTGGAGCAACAGGAGGTCATTATGCAGGAAAAGCTATAGCACAGAATATTATGACAGCCGGATTATGGTGGCCTACAATTCATAAGGATGCAAGGGAGTATTGCCACAGCTGGGATATCTGTCAGAGGACAGGAAAACCATCTCGAAGGGATGAGATGCCCCTGGTTCCATAGGTAACTTTACAAGCTTTTGACAAATGGGCTATTGATTTTGTTGGACCAATCAATCCCCCTACAAAGAAATCTGGAGCAAGATACATTATTACAGCAACCGATTACCTTACCCTTTGGGCTGAAGCTAAACCAGTCAAGGACTGTAGCACTACTATAGCTGCGAAGTTCATATTTGATAATATTTTGTCAAGGTTTGGGTGTCCTAGAATTCTTATGAGTGATCAAGGATCACATTTTCTGAATAATACCATTGAAGCATTAACTGAAGAATTTCAAGTATATCATCAGAAGAGTACTGCCTACCATCCTCAAGCAAATGGAACTATCGAAGCCTTTAACAAGATTCTAGAGCACGCTATGACGAAGGTTTGCAATGTTAATAGAAATGATTGGGATCTTCAAATTCCAGTAGTATTATGGGATTATAGAACCACTTGCAAGAAGTTGACAGGCCACACACCTTTTAGGCTGGTGTATGGACAGGAAGCAGTTATGCCCATGGAATACATTGTTCCTAGCCTCAGAATATCTGCCTTCACAGGGATGGGTGAACCAACTATGTTGAATAAAAGGCTAGAAAATATACTAGAACTAGAAGAAGATAGATTCATTATAGGTTTCTAGCAGCAAGTACAGAAAGATAGAGAAAAAGCATGGCATGATAGACACATTAAGAAGAAGCATTTCCAGAATGGTGATCTTGTGCTCTTGTATGACAGTAAATTCATGAAGTTCCTAGGTAAGTTCAAGACACATTGGAAAGGCCCATACATAGTTTAGAAAGTTACTGATGGCGGTGCATTCCAGTTAGCTAGATTGAATGGAGAAATTTTGCCTTCCATGGTAAATGGAAGTAGATTAAAGAAGTACAGGGACAAGCCTGTACCCCCTGATCAGAAGTAATAGAAAGCAGGAGAGTCTAAGTACCAAGAACAATTGAAATTTGGTACTAGACTATAATGAAGCTGTTCTTAGAGATCCTAGGCATATTTGCTAGAAATTATGTCATTGGTCGAAGCTCGAAGCTATGTCGAAGCTTGTCTCAGATAGGGCCGAAGGTCAATACTGTGTCGTAGGTATGTATTGTGTTGAAGACCATTATTGTGGTGAAGCTGAAGTTAGTGGTTGTTCCAAAGAAGAAAGGTGGGTCAAAGCTTGAAATACGACCATTGGAATTGGTGGTGTCGGCACGTTCATTGCATTAATTGCCTGTAATTATGAGATTTTGGGAAATCTAGCAGCGTGTGGACAAGATCTCCCCCCGTTTGGATAGATTTGGTGTATTTATTACATAATTATGACATATTTGGGTCATTGGATTCTATAAGAAGACACCCGTGTCTGCAAATTTTGCATTAAGCATTTTCTTCAGTTGAGCCCATGTCAGCCGATTGCGAAGTTCAGGAAGTGATGAGAGAATTTGAGCAGAGGGATCTACAGAACCTTATGAGCAACCCACCTGCATCTACACCCCATGAAGAGACTCCCCCAGTGCCGAAGCAGCCAATGCAGACATGATCAACCAGAAATAAATTTAAGGCAGAAGCTCACTCTAAGCGAAACGAAGAAAGACACAATCCAGAGGATCCCGCGATGAATCCCCCTGGTCCGGTAGATCTCTCACCTGAAGGTTTTGAATACTTCATCACAGTGTCCACCATATCGTCTACCTGTCACTGATAGACTTAGAAGGCCTAATGATTCCCATGACCATCATAAATATTATGAAGAAAAAGATGAAGTCGAAATATATTTCGAGAAGGAAGATAGCAGAATGAGAGATGGTCATAGGGAACACAAGCATTCTGCTAAGGATGAAAGGATGAAGGATAGGGCAAGCCATGGTAGTGATAGAAGTAGCTGAAAGGATGATGATGATGACAAGAATATAAAGGAGAAGGACAACATAAGGATTAAATATGATGCTTACAGAGATGTAGATGGATACAGAGCTCGACAGAGTGTAAAAGGAGATAGCAGAGAAAGTAGCTGAAGATATCATGCGCAGCCTCAACAAGCAATTTACGAGCTTCGCCAACAAGATTCTCCCAGCAGAAAAGCAACAGAGTGTCCCAGGACAGGACACTGGTGAGTCTTAGGGGCCTATTGGGGCTCCAACCTTAAAGGTCCTAAGTTTTGGAAACTCTGCAGTTTTGGTGCGAAGCTTGTAAGCAGAGTTGTGACTCAAAATAGTCTTAGGGGTTTTGGGGTTGGGTCTAAGCCCCTCTTTTTGTAAATAACCCATGGTTTAAGCCCAGGGTTTATGGTTTTTGGGTGCCCATGTTTTAAGCCCATGGTTTTGTAATAGTGCACTTGTATAAATAGGCACTTATGTAAAGGAGTCAGGTTAGGCTTTTGAGGTATGATGGTTTGATGCGAAGCTAAGGCCTGTGTTTGTAAGAAATGTTAAGTCCCAGCTGTGTGCGTTGATGACCTGTACAGCTGTGTGTGCAAAGATCTACAGCTAAGTGCGTAGCTTTGGGGGATTGAAGAGATCTGTAGCTGAGTGCGCAGATCAGAACTGTGGTTTTTGTAAAGAGCTGAATATAAACACAGTTATGTGGACGTAGCCCCTACACTGGGGGTGAACCACATATATCTTGTGTTGTGGTGGTTCTGTGTTTTGTTTCTGTTCTATTTATGCATCTGTTAAGTAGATAAAGAATAAAGTAAGATAAAGCTATTAAATAATAACTTCGCTGTGAATTCCCAGTTAAGGGTTAAGCAAGTAACTGTATGTTTATATAAATTGTGAATCTAGTTAAGTGAATGTTGAAGTTATTTATTGTATGATTATTATTTGTAAGGATAAAGGTACAGTAATATCCCTCTTGCACCTGCAGAAACCTGATTCTGCGGTACCCCATAGCTGTTTCGGGTGAGACTGCAACCTATTCGCAGGTTGTTGCTGAAAGGGCCAACACTGTGGGTATTTTTGTTGGTGCAACGATAAAAGTATATAACTTGGGTCTGCCCTAAGCCCAACAGGACAAACCAGAGCTTGCATTACCTGAGGGGGAGGTCTGGGATGACCGTGGTAAGAAAAGACATTACCCACTATGTTTTTAATTTTTGCAGTTTATTTCATTTTTATTTAATAGTACCGAGATAAGTGAAAATATTTTAATGTAGAAATTTGACCAGTGCGTCCATATGGGATGTCTCCTATTGTGAGGCTAGAAGATACCAGAGATATGATGCTTTATCTCTTTGAGGCGGACAAGGAGCTCGAAGATCTCAAGGAGAACCTTTAGCGGTTGACCATAGGGATTCTCGACATGACTACTGATGAGCTACCAAGGCATTGCCAGTGCCATACTACAGGAGTCTCAGGACAGTTTGCCAAGATACTCCATAGAGTGGCTCAGGCGATCATGTGCTATCATGAGCACCACCAAGATGAGGATTAGTCTACATGGATATTTAATTTTTTTATATGTATTACACTAAAAGCTTCGGAGCTTCAAATGTTTCCCTATGTATATGTATATTTTGAACTTGTTACAGTCCTGATCTTTGAGGGCACTAAAAGCTAGATGCTTCAGCCCAATTTTGCATCTCAGTCCTACAGTTTGTATATATATATATATGACACAATTTTTATATTTACAGCTGTCTGTGCAAAAATGTGATTTGTGAAAAGATTATCTGCTTATGAATTTATAGGTATGTCGCTTATGTTTTAAAAGGACTTTTTAAATATGAGCAATATGCCAATCTAAGACATAATTAGCTAGGGAATCTGCCACAACATTCAAATATCTCGGAACGTGTTGATATATAACAAGCTCAAAATATATTTCTAGGATCCTGACTCTTCAAAATGTATGAAGAAGTAGGGGATTTCGGACGATGTAGACCCGGTTAATATGTTGAAAAACTAATTCAGAGTTTAGGTAAACCCTAATATCCCTTACATCATTATCTAGGGATTTCGTCAACAACCCGATCACAGCGTGGTATTCTGATAGATTGTTGGTGGAGGGACCTAAGAAAACACCCCATGAACTCACCAGATCACCTATAGGAGAGTACAGTACCCAAGCTGTTGATGCAAGGTTCAGTGTATATCGATTAGCACCATCCGCAAAACTAGTGAAAGTAGTCATCTATCCATTTAGAAAAGAGACACACATAAGTAGGGTTTTTTGAAAAAACACATCTTAAATCCCACAAAAGACACACTTTTCAAACCTAAGACACAAAACAAATGATAAACAATATTTACAAAAGACCCTATGCTAGATGACCTAGGCATAGTATCTTTTAAGGTAGAGCCCGTTACGAGGCTCTCCAAAAGGTATCCCATCATAATCTACCAATTCATATGCCCCCTTTTCTAAAACATGACTGATAATATAAGGCTCATGCCACATAGACTCGAATTTTCTTGCCCCTAGCTTGCCATGGTTCTGGTCATAAGTCAAGACTAGATATCCCTTATTGAAGGGACAGGGCTAAACAGTTCTAACATATTGGACTTTCATTCGTCATTTATGTGGCTCATTGGCTAAGGCAGCATCACGTTGAGTTTCATCAATTTTTTTTAGATACAAGAATCCTTCCTCATCTATAGTGGTGTTGGGAAAAATATTTACAACGAGTTTCAGAGAAGGGATCTCGCATTCTACCGGGAGAGTTTCTTCCGACTCGTATACTAGTTGAAAAGGCATGAAACCGTTGAAAGTTTTGATAGTGGTCCTATAGACCCAGAGCGCAGAGAATAGCTGGAAATGCTAGTTTGACTTTGCCTGCCCTACCATCTGCTGAAGCATCATTTTTAGTACTTTGTTTATTGTTTCAACCTGGCCATCAGCCCGAGGATACTAAGTTGTAGAGTTATCATGGAGAAACCCTAATTTTGCACTAAGATCTATCATCATTTTATTTTGAAAATGTGATCCATGGTCGGTCACGATGGCACTAGGGATCTTGAATCTAGCGATGATATGGTTGAATAGGAATAAATCAGTTTTTTTACCATCTTCGGTGTATGTGGGCATAGCCTCAGCCCATTTTGTAAAATAGTCCATGGCCACAATAATGTAGCCATGCCCCCCGACTGAGGTAGGTCTACAATGCATGAATTCAATGCCCCATTTTGCAAAAGGGCCAATTGCTATGTCAGGATGGAATGGAGCTGGATGAGTGCGCTTTTTAGTAGTGAACATTTGACATGGCAGGCATTTCTTGACTATTTCAATGCAATATTTGAAAATAGAGAGCCATAAATACCTTGCGCGAAATATTTTCTAGGAAGTAGGCAACCTGGATATATGACTGCCACAAGCTTCAACATGGCAATCATTTAAAATGATCTCAACCTCCTCATGTGTAAGGCAATGTCATAATATAGATTCAATACCACAACGATATAAGATATCGTTTAGAATAAGATATTTTTTGGCATGGTGGCGAATACGACGACGTTCATCGCGAGTAGCAGTGGGATGATATCGTAAAGTCTGAGATACAAGATGATTTCTCCATACCAAGGATCAGTCATACTAATGAAAAACAACGATTCATCGGTTAATGAATCAATGATCGCTGTATTCTCTATAGTACGAGGAAGGTTACGAATGAGCTCTGCAAAAACAAGAGACTTCCTAGAAGTACTTTTAGCGAACTCCAACTCAAATTCCTGGAGAATAACAATTCATCGCAAGTATTTCCCCCAAGTACTTGATGTGTCAAAATGTATTACATGGGGTTGGAGTCAGTGTAAACAGTGGTAGTGTGGAGCAAGATATGGTAGGTGATAACAGTCTGATTCCACCAACAAATGGTCATTGGTGGAGGGGTCACTGGTAGATTGAATCACGTTGTAAAATTCTTCAAAAGGGGTAAAAGGTGTTGATTCAACAATAGATTTTCCTTTTTCCATAGAGGGGGTCAAAATCATATTAATAGATGCACTTTGCGAAGGAGGAAGAGGATTTTGCACTAGAAAGACTCCCATTAATGAAGAGTATTTAATAAGACCCACTTCTATGTCCTTATACTGTGGGGTATTTAGAAGCAAAACGCTATTTGCATCGTTGGTATTTGCACTAGGTGTGATAAAATATAGCTGCTCTATGGTGATAATCCTTCCTTGGAATGGGAAGTGGACGATCTGAAAAAAGGTCGATGCTACAACTTGCATAGCATAAAGCTAGTTTTGACCTAGGAGTAGGTTATAATCCAAAGGAGCGTTGATGACCTCAATATGAATGGAGACTAACTTTCCCCCTAGTTAAACGTGGATGGAAGGTAGTAATCCATAGGGTTGAAAGCTGCGACCATCAAAAGCCTTAAGGATGGTAGGTGAACGATTGATCTCAGGAGAACCAATGGCTCTCCAACAAGATAAAGACATCACTGAAGTGGAGGCTCTCTCATCCAAAACAATACGATGGATGGTCTTTCCAGTGATTTTAGTGGATATCTGGAAAGCTAATTGATGTGAGAGCCTAGTCTTAAAATCATCCAGTTTGAAAGTGATGATGTTACTGTTCTCAAGTTCCATCGCTCCAAGTGCAATAAGCAAGTGTTTCCATTGAGTGGGACAGGTTTGGAGTACTTCTAGGGCCAACATAGCACATGGTTCTTGAGCCAAATCTTCTACAATATTATAATATTGGGCAGCACGTGTGTTAGGATTGATAATGGACTTACAAAGAGTACTCTTGGGTGGGAAAAAAACTGCTTCTAGTATAGGTTTTTCAATATGAATACCATTACTAGGAGGAGTTGTGGAAGATGAGGGTTTTTCATCTGGAACTTCATTAGATTTCTTTTCTAGAGGAGGGTCATAGCTATGTGATATTTTGTTTAAGTTAATTGTGTCACTAGACATCATTGTAACTTCATCAGTGGATGAAGAAGGTTCATGCAAGGATTGATGGTCAATCAATTGTTGTTGGAATGGGTAAGGGTCTTTGAGAACTGCTGGGGTGGGTGAACTTTTCAGAAATTTATTAATTTCCTCACAACGAGTACACTCTTTGGTGAAATGGTCGCCTCTGCAGATTAAACAAGGATATTTTACCTTTCTTTTTCCTTTAGAATCAACATCAGGGTTCTTTGGTTTGTTACTTTCCTGTTGATTATCAGTTTTTTTCAATTTATTCTTTCCCTTTTTCTTTCTGCTCAAAGATTCAGTGGATTGAACCGCATTTACTTCGGTGGAAACAATAAGAGAGGAAGCCGTTTTGGAAGTTGGGATTGTTGGTGAGGCGGTTTGATTTTTCTTTTTAGAAAAATTTTCCGCCGTCTGTGCTTGAAGTAAACCAAGTATGCCATCAACAGGTGGTTTAGTTGCGGGTCTTGATGGATCTATTGTGGGTCGAGGAGCATGGGGACTCAGATCATACAAAGTACCTTATTGGGAATAAACCAAGTCTAGGTATTGTACATGGCTAATAGCCTGCTCTTCGGTAACTACGCTTCCCATGGAGAAATCTCTAACAATGGGTGGAAGTAAATACTTTGTAAACCAATTAGCCGGGAACTGATCGGGGATGGGGGCCTTGATTAACCTACGTCTTCTTCTCCATTCATGAATATGATTAGAGATATGGGTTGATGTTGTTTGTCGAAGAAAGGTCAACATGTCTGTACCTATCTCATACCAGATAGGTAGCTAAAAGTGCATTAAAAATACATAGCTAAATCATTGAAGTCCCAAAAAGAGTGTTGCAGTAGCTTGATTTACCATTTTGTGGAAATTCCTGTGAGGGTTCTTTGGAATAGTCGTAGACGGATCGATCTGTCCATCAATGAATTCGGTGACCACGAAAGATGAAAGGTTATCACATGGTTTTTAGGGTCCTCACCAGGTTTGCCATTGAGTTTTTGTATATCAGAAGGTAACTTGACCGGAATTGCTGGCTAGGAAGTGTCATGATGGATTGGATCATTTATCAATCTAGACAGATTTGGCACATCCAATTTTTCCAAAAATGGCAATTGTTGGTTGAGCTACGGGTACTGGTAGTATTGATATGGAATTTGCTGACCAGCGAGGCCATAGGCATATTCATAAATAGGCATAGATGATTCCCCCGAGGCTTGTTGATTAGGTTTTTTGTGATTAGAAGGTTCTCCAGATGAAAGGCTGGCCAAGGGAGGTGGTAGGCCTCCAGGTGGTGGTCCTCCAAGTGTTGGGCCTCCAGGAGGTGGTCCTCCAAGTGGGGGGCCTCTAGGAGGAGGTCCTCTAGATGGTCCTATTGCCGCCTTTCACATACCTGGGTTACGTGGAAGAAATCTTCAAGCCGCTCAGTGTGTCCTTGGGGGAAAGTATCGAGTCAAGGTTGTCACCTTGTTCTTGACTCCTCCGTTTAGGATCAACTCCTAACGAAGCCAAGAGGGGTAGACCCTATTAAATTACTAAGTCTGATTACTCAGTGTGATGGTATTAGATGGATTAATTTGTTTAGGATTTTTGAAATTAACCAGTGGAAACAAAAGATAACAAGATGCAAGATTTTAAGCATATAAGCACAGTAATGACACTCAATATATATATAATCGAAAGAATTGATCAAAATAAATCACTAGTGCCTTAAATAGAGTCAAAAGTGAAAATAATGTGCTTGCATATGCTTGAATGAATGTTTTACAAATGTCTCTTGGTATGTTTTCAATTTATGTGGAATGTGAATGAACGAAATTAGGCGAAAAGGGGACTCCAGATATACCCGAGGGGTACTTGGAGTATGTCCAAAAGTGAACTTTCATGGCTACCCGCAAGGTGTTTGTGGGATGGAATGGAGTCTCAAAGACTATTGTTCATAATGCAACCATTAGGGTGTGACAGAGATCGGTGCCTTGAGGTCACTTTCCAGTTGTTCCCACTCCTTTGGGTATTTTGCCACCGCTTACAGTTTTTTTGAGGCATTGGATTTTCCCCTGATGGTTTGTCAATTTTGGAGGTGAATACTAATTAATCTAGTCACTCAAGTGCTTTTGATATAAATTGACTGATCAGATGAACTGCATCCAAGTACAGAGCATACACACCGAAGTCTTTGTTATTTTTAGTAAATTTTTAAAGAGGTGCTCTTGTTAAAAAGAAAACCCTCGAGGAACCTCTTTCAGTCCAAGTGGACGTCAATCAGGGAATCAAGGAGGGGTTGATTTAATTATGATTACTAAAACAAATGATGATAGCAGATTAAGCATAAACAGAAAAGCAAACAATAGTTTTCTAATTAGACTACCACGACCCTTCTTCACCTTTGGGCTCAAAAGGAGGCTCATGGGGTAAGTATTAAAATTACTTTGAAACCACCAGATATGGAATATGTAAATGATTATAAATCAAAGTATACTACACTACTGATTACAACTACACTAGATTGAAAACAGATGAACAAAAAGTAAAAATAATGACACAGATGCAAATCCCCTCAGGGGGGATGGTGAATAGGCTCAAAAGATCCTATTCGAAAAGAATTTTCTTTTTTATTAGCAGAAATTACAATATCAACAAAATTAAATTAATCCAATTGGTCCTTATATGGAATGAGAACAAAGGTTTACAAATTGCAAAAATTTGAAATTTTGGAAGACGGAGGCCCCCTGGGGGGTTTTGACTGGTCCAAAAATGCTTTCCAGACAGTGCCTCCTCCTCTTTTATATTACACCTACTAAAAAATAGCAAGCTTATCACAGTTAAAAATTCCCAAAATTACTTTTAAAGTACTTTTGGATAAACAAACATTTTACCCAAAAATTCTAAGTTAAAACTAGTTTTTAAAGAAGTAGAAAAGGAACCAAGGAAAGCAAGCTTTCCTTGGGATCTTGGATTGCTTAGGGAGAAGCCAATATGAAGCACTTAAATTTATGAATAAAATTTTAGACTCTAAGGAAACAACCATGCATTCAACAAGCTTTAGATATACTTTCACGGCCTTGAAAAATGACAATTTTTCGTAAAACTAGATCTAGAATGCTGGTAAATTTTTCTTTAGGAATGAGATATAGTTTTATGAGATTTAAGGCAGTAATATATATGTAATATGAAATATGAAATTGATAGATCTAACAAATTTAAAGCTGCAAAACAAGTAACCAGACTGATTTTAGAAAAATTTGAAGGAGGAAGAGGAAAAGAAGAACATTTTTGCTGGAAGCCTTGAAGATCAACCGTGGAGATTTCTGGTGGAATGTCGAGGGACTATGCATTTGAATGGTTTTGGAGAGAGAGAAGAAGAAAACTATATCAAAATACTCTCCAACCTAGCAACTTGCAACTGAATCCAAAGACTTTCCAAAATACTTGTCAGATCCGGTTAATACATACATAGAGATTTCAGAATAACATGCATATAAACTTTATAAACATGCTGAATCTAGATCTCTAAACATGCATCAAAAAGGAAAGAGATGGCCAATAAAATTATTAACAAACTCCTTTCCTATCAATATTATAATGAACTTATTATCAATCTTAGCAATGAATCCACAAACAATCAACAAATTATGAACACACATACAAGTTACCTCAATGAAACATGGCAATGCTCATCCACACATACAATGACATGACACCATATTGCCTCCAAAGCTTCACTTTATTCCAATGGAAAAAGATATTACACAGTATTACAATGGAAATGGATCCTCAATCCAACTCTAACAAGCTTGGAAGAGGCAGCTTGTGCTTTATTTATACAAAAAATAGGAGATCCAGCCCTGATCTATATCTAACTAAGCCAAATCTGAGTCTCACTGAGTGCAACTGTCAATCGGAGAGCTGATCTAACTGACACCTCAACCTGTTGGCTGAACCATCCACCAAAACTTATCCAAATGAGCCCAAACGTGTGGAGGAGAGAGGGAGGGCGAAATTCCCCATAAAGGATGTTGAAGTTCAACTCTGGATCTATCCAGAACACCTCCTTCAATCAAGGATTTGTCAAATCCAGTCAATCTGGTTCATATCTGACTGATTTCAATGAAATTGGTTGAGAATCCGCTGATCTAGGATTTTGGATTTGCTCCATTATTCATCAATTTAGTAATTAAAATAATAAATAATTGATTTTTTGGGGCTTTTTGACCTGAGTGATGGAAAATCACTCAAAACTAGGAAATAGTGGGTCCATGGGTTTACATGGTGCTCTTAGCTTGAAAATGAGCACCTACATGACTGAAACTGATTATTTGGCCCACTTTTATTACAAAATCAATTTTTCCAATTAAACTATTAAAAAATAGCCTAAGTTTTGGGGAAAAAAAATTTAATTAAAAACACTGAAAAAATTTAAAAAATAAAAAAGTTGAAAAAACCGAGGGGGACTTAGACATGTTCATATGACTCGACCATGATGCCTAACATGTTTATACATTGACAAATAGACTCTAATAACCTCAATAGGACTAAATTCCAAGCCAACCACCCCAACTTTGGAGGTATGGAGTGAAAAACTCGGAAATTATTAGTCGTTTATTCAACAACCAATAATAACCAAGGGAAAAAACGCCCTGGGCTGATTGGATTGAAAAATAAAGTCTAAGAGACCGAGTCTTTTACAAACACTATCTGCTGAAATATTGTAACTTTGAAGAATATTCTATATTTATTTCTTTGTGGTCCTTGATGGTCCTATCGGGAGAACCACTTGTATTAATTTGTACCCCAATGCTCCTAATCGGAAGAACTAATAAGAGTCATGGCGCAGTCCCCTCTAATTGTAAAGGTGGGTCATTAGCACCCTAGTTTGGTTACTTGAGCCTACATGTGTAACTCGAGCCTACATGACAGATGAGTTAACTTAAGTGAACGGATGAATATAAATAGAGGTGTAGTGCTCCTCATTTGGAACACACACTCTCACTTGTGTAGCGCATTAGTGGAGAAGAGAAGTAGCTGGAGAAGGAGGAGGATTAGGCTTTGATCTCCTTGTTGGTTTTATCTTTTACCTTTTATCTTTTTGGGGCATCTATATTAAGGAAGCTTTTGCTGGGTTTTTCCCTTTAGGGTTTTCCCAGGATAAATCTTTTTGTTCCTTTTGTATGGTTGTGCTTGTCTATCTTTCAATGATCCTGTTTATATGCTTTTGTTATGAAAATGAAATGAAGTACTGATGTCTTAGCTAAGTATATGAAAATTTAACATGGTATCAGAGCCACCCTGACAGACGACATTGTGCAGCTAAAGAATATATGGATTCTTTTTTGGGGGGGTATTTATCCATGATAAATCAGCAAAAGAAGGCTAGACTGAATCTCCATTGAAGGGCACATCTTTCTGTCGAAGCGGAATTTGATTCCGAGCATTTTCAGTTTTGGTGCGAAAAATTAGGGATTTCTACAGAAGAAGAATTTTTGAGTGAGCCCAGCATAGGATTGTTCTCCTTATCAAAATCCAATTTTAGAGACCTGGATCAAGAAATTTGGTTGGGTGAAACTCTGGGAAAGTCAAACCCTAGTTTGACCCCAATCTGGAAAAACCCTAAATACTAAAACTGCTAAGTTTTTGTACATTCGCTATATCCTGATATTGGAAAAGGATCAGGAGTTGAAAATTTTAGAGGCCAAATATAAAGTCCTGATTTACACTGTGTCCAAAATTCCACCTCATATTCGCTATATTCTGGGAGATATGATTCCTCCACGTTAGGGTTCCAGCCTCTTCCAAAATTCATCCCTAAATAGGACACCTGGGGATAATTGTGGTAGAATGGGATACGAAGGTCCAAATTGAATTCCTGAAGATTTTCCAGGAATATAACAGCCTTTAATTTCTTTGATCCAAATTTCAGAACCTGAAGATGAACCAATGACACGTGGCATGCCATACAACTACACTGTTCTAAACAGTCCTATAACCGGTCACCTTGGGAAAATGATCATACATTCAAATTGGGGAAACCAATTCTGATGAAACATGTGCTGTTGGATCAGGGACATGCAAGGTTACCTTATTGTGAAATTTTAGGCACATACAAGTAGTAATTTCAGATATATCACAGAAACAGCAACAGGCATTTCTGCAGAAGAAATTGGAAAACTAGGGCTTCCTGTTTCGGGAGCTTCCCTCCACTATTTTCAGAAAAGGAGTACATTGGACAGCTCCATAAAAGAGATATATATTTCTATCCAATCAGATCTGAAATATTCCAAGTTTTTAAAATTAGTGTTTCTCTGACAAATCATAGATCAGCCAGATCCGGAAGCAGGACGGACACCTCAAATCGGTAAGATCTAATCTTTTGCTATTTTCATTTGAGGTTCTCATTTCAAAATGATCTATCACATCAGCTTGATGATAAGCTTGTTGAAGTTGAAAACTTCAAGCATGGAAGTATTTGATCTCTCTGAAGAAAATGAATTGGACAACTACATGAGTAGAGAGGTTCCAGTTCTAGAGGGAGATGAGCCTCAAAGACTTACATAAGAAGAACTTGATGAAGGCCAAGAAGATCATTGTTGATTCAATCACGGATCAACTTATACCACAAGTGCCTTCCCTAAAGACACTGAAGATGTTTGATTCCTTGATCAATATATTTGAAGATAAGAACTTAAATTAGAAGATGGCTTTGAGAATACAGTTGAAGAATGTGAAGATCCAGAATGCAAAACAACTTGAAGCGGTAGAAGAAGATGTATGCAGAAGTGGTGATAGCCACCTTGAATGGCCTCCCAGGATCATGGGATTCATTCATGTGAATAATGTATGCTAGAAGTAAGTGATTACTTTCAGCTCGACTAATAAGAAGAGAAGAAGAAGATGGGAGCAATTGAAGATCAAGCTCTCACCATTCAAAGAAGATCCCTCAAGCGATGAGGAATATGAAAAAATCAATTCTTGAAGAACCTCTTATTCATCTTATCATTTGGATAAGAAATGATGATTTCATGAATGGAGAAGATGATAAAGCAAAATGATCAAGATGGAGTCTACCCACGAAACAAATAAAAGATAAGTATTCAATTGCCATTTCATGATATTGTTTTGTTATGCATTTGATTGTATTCAGTTGATGTGTTATGCATGATAGATTGTTTACATTAATACTACTAATATGCATGTGATGGGTAAGTAGCTCATGGTGCTATACAACTCTCCAGTGCTACTTATCAAACCTCTTTGCTGACATATTAGATTGTTGCACAATCTCAATGATGTCATGGTAGAGATAGAAGGCATCTAGAAAGTTTTTGTGAAATATGGATGAATGTTGTATTGGCTAAATAGTTGCATGATGCATAAGAATTTTTCGTTATGCATATGTTTTATGAAATAGTTATAACCATGCAACTAGTGCATTTGAATTATAGGAAAGGTCCTATACAACCTCCTACAAGAAAAGAAGGACGAGACTTGTTCCGAATAACAAGTGATGACAATTCAATAAACATGAATCTAAAGCTCCCAGGGTCAGAGACACCATGACAGAAGAAAGAGCTTCAAAGAGTGGTAGATCCACCTCAAAGGATGAAGACCACCATGGGTATGAGAGATAACTCAAGATGAAGAAAATAATGCTATAAAAGAAACTATGATCAAATAATAACAGTTGATCATGGGGAATGATGTATACAATATGATTTCGAGACATAAAGGGAAGTACATAGTATCCTCCATATGGATCTACAAGAACAAGTGTACAAAGAAAGGTTCATGATTTTCCTCAGAAAGAATAGACTATGACATGACATACTCTATTGACCAGTATATATCAAGCATAGAACCACCTGTACAGAATGAAGAAGGAAGATAATACTCCACTTCAGGGGGAGTGACTACAGAAGATATCTGAGTTCAACACGGTACTACATGATGGATAGCTTCTTGATGGATCGAGACTTTACCAAGAGTAAAGTGGGTTCCAACATTCAAAGTTGAATGCAGAAGACTAGGATATGTTGATGATCTAACAAGACGAACTAATGGAAGATGTTATGATGAAAGAATACTAGAATGATGTATGGGATATAGTTCCAAAACCAGAAGGAAAGAGTATTGTATCCTCCAAATATACAAAATAGAGCATGTAGCTGATGGAAGTATCGAGAAGTATAAAGCAAGATTTGTGGCCAGAGGTTTCTTTCAGAAAAAGGGAATTAATTCTGAAGAGACACTTACTCCAGGAAGTAAGGTACACTTCCTTCAAAACTATCATGGTAGTTTCTTCCATGGTGAAGTAAAGACAATCCTTCCTTAATGGTATGATTGAGAAAGAGTTTTACATCGAATATTCACGAGGATTTGAAGTTGAAGCCAGACGAAATCATGTATGCAAGTTGAAGAAGGCCCTCTATGGCCTGAAGCAAGCTCCCATAGCTTGGTATGGAAGAATAGATAGTTTCTTGTTGAGCATGGGATTTACCAAGAATAAAGCTGATCCTAACCTTTATCTCAAGGTTGTAGAAGATGAACTTGTCATCCTGTTATTATATGTGGATGACTTATCCTTGACAGGAAATGAGAAACAGATCATGGAAAGTAAGAAGAAACTAGCAGAATAATTTGAGATGAAAGACCTTGGTTTAATGCATTATTTCCTAGCTCTAACAGTATGGAAAAGTTTAGAAGAAATCTTTCTCAACCAAGGAAAGTATGGGGTAGAGATATTGAAGAGATTCAATATGTTGGAATGCAAAGTCATGGCCACACCCATGAACTCCAACCTGAAGCTATTAGCTGATGACTCATCAGAGTTAGTGGATATGACTCATTACAAACAGATCGTTGGGTCATTGATGTACTTAACAAATACCAGACCAGACATTTGTTTTGTTGTGAACACCTTAATTCAATATCTTATTCAACCAAGACGGGTTCACCTAGTAACTGCAAAGCATGTGATGAGATATCTGAAAGGGACTATAGACTTTGGTTTATATTATGATGGTAGCCATGAGTATAGATTGTATGGCTACATAGATGCAGATTGCGCCGGAAGTATCTCAGATAGGAAAATCACATTAGGTAGATGCTTTTGTTTGGGGTCTGCTATGAGTTCATGGTTCAGCAGGAAACAGTCCAGTGTTTCTCGTAGCATGGCTGAAGT
>LPNX010535006.1:106551-156067 GCA_001517045.1 Pseudotsuga menziesii | reverse complement strand
TCATTTCAAAAATTCTTCTCTGCATATCATTTGGCTCCTCCTGAGAATTCTGGAGAAACTTCATCACTGGGATTCCCAATTGAACAGGGAAAACTGCCTATGTACCATAAACTAACTGAAAGGGAGAAGTTCCAATGGCTTGTTTCACTGTGATCCTATCAACCCATAATGCATACTTCAGCATTGAATCCCATGATCTTTTGTTATGTTTGACCAACTTCTTAATACTCTGAACAATGTTCTTATTAGAGGATTCAGCCAAACCATTGCCCTGAGGATAGTAGGGAGTTGAATGCTTTAGTAGGATGCCATTCCTTTCACAAAAGGCCTACATTGCCTTGGATTTGAAAGCCTTAGCATTATCTATCACTAACTTCTGAGGACATCCAAACCTGCTCAGAATATTTTCCTCAATGAAATCCATGATTACCTTGTCTGTGGCATTCCTAGTAGGAATGGCTTCCACCCATTTGGTAAAGAAGTCTGTTGCAGTTAGAATCCAATGATGCTGCCTTGAGGAAGCTAGATTTATTTCTCCAATAAAATCTAGACCCCATTGCTGGAAAGGGGCACTTACTGCAATAGGTTTCAGGGGCAAAGACAACAATTTCTATTTGCCAACAAATTTCTGACAAGGGATGCAGGCTCTTACCTGCTGATAAACATCTGCAAACAAGGAGGGCCAATAATATCCAGCTCTTAAAATTCTATATGCTGTTGTCTTCCAGTACTTGTGCCCTCCACAAGCACCCTCATGAGATTCGGAAATCACTCCTTCAATCTCATATTTGTCCAAACATCTGAGCAGAATACCACCTGGGTCTTTCCAGAATAGTTGCTCCTCCACTAAACAGTACTTAGTAGCTTTAAGCTTTAAAGATCTAGTAGCCTTCCTATCCAAATGCTCAGGACATTGCAAAAACAACAGAAATTACACTATGTCTGCATACCAGGTAGATGCTGAGTAATAATCCATGATCTTCTCCTTTTCCAGTATTGCTTGATCTTCTTCTTGAGGTATTTCTTCAGCCATAACATGCAATCCCAGAGCCTGATAATTTGATTCAGCCAGCAGCTTGGCTAAACCTTGTCCTTTGACCAGCTTAGTAGGTCTGATTTCTACCTCATATTCCATAATTTTAGCAATCCATTTGTCTCTCTTCCCTTCACTATCGGGCTGTGTTAAGACATCTTTAACAGCAGCATTAGGTACAAATGAAATAACTTTTGAATGCAGAACATAAATTCTGAAAATATTCAAAGCCTTTACCAGAGCATAAGCTTGTTTTTCCAGTCTACTGTACTTTAGTTCAGAATCCCTGAGAGTTTTGCTGAAAAATGCAATGGGCTGCTCCAATCCTTCCTTATTCTTCTGAAGTAAAACAAGTGCAATTGTATCCTCTGATGCAAATGAGAATGTTAGGAATTCTTTAGTAAAATATGGGCTTTCTAACACAGGAGCTTCAGTAAGAGCCACTTTGATTTTCTCAAATGCACTCTTTGCCTCAGTGGTCCACTTGACTTCTTGATCCTTCTTTAACATGGCTGTGATCTGTTTGATAGTTTCAGCAAAGTTGGGTATGAACCAACGTAAAAAGTTGATCTTGCCAATGAATGATTGAACATCTTTTTTACTCCTAGGAAAACTAATCTTTAGTATAGCTTTCACTCTTTCAGGATCTATTCTGATGCCATCAGCAGACACCAAATGACCAAGTAGTTTACCTTCTTGTACAGCAAAATGTGACTTCTTTGGATTCAGGGATAGGCCAAATTTTCTGTATTTTAGGAAGGTCTATTTCAAATGCTTCAAATGTTCCTCATCTAACTGCGAGAAAATAGTAATATCATCTAGATATATAACTACAAATTTATCTTTTTCTCCAACAAAGGTAATGTCCATAGCCCTCTGAAAGGTTGCTCCAGCATTCATTAAGCCAAAGGGCATCTTGTCATACATAAATGTCCCCCAGGGAGTTGTAAAGGTTGTCTTTTCTTTATCATCAGGGTGCATAGCAATCTGATTGTACCCTGAGAAACCATCCACCATATAGATCCTCTGTGCCCCAACTACTTGCTGCAATACCTATTCAATCTTAGGAAGAGGATAGTTATCTTTTAATGAAGATCTGTTCAAGTTTCTGAAATCAACACATAACCTGATTTCTCCATTCTTTTTTCTGACAGGGACCAAATTATCCACCCAAGAAGAATAGCTGAGAGGCACTATTATCTTTGCATACAACAACTTCTTCATTTCTTTTTCAATAATAGGAAACAAAGCTGGATTAATCCTCCTTAGTTTCTGACGAAAAGGTTTGACATTTGGTTTTAAAGGGACCTTATGCTGTATTATTCCTATATCATAGGTTCTTAGTTCCTCATAAGACCGGGAAAAAACATCTACATGCTCCTTTAACAGCTTGATATACCTATTTCTTTGTTCAGCTATAAGTGATTTACAAATTTTGACCATTCTAGGATGTTCAGCTGAACCAATATTGCAGTCCATCACATTCTCTTTTGAAGAATGAACAATAGGCTTTGAAGGTGTATCATCCTTTGTAAATATTCTTTCTAGAGGTACCAAACCCTTTGGGATAAAATTGCTCTTCAATTCAATGATTTTATGACCTGCTATCTCATCTTTAGCAATCTCCTCCAACTGTTCCTCTTCTTCATCTTCATCCTGATCAATCAGGGAATTTGAAAACTCATTTGTAAGCTCTAGGAACCTTTTAATCTCAGTGTCATCTTCGAACACCTTCCACTGTTTTACATTATCAGGTATAGAAGGTCTGTACCTCACCTCAATTGGATACCTCAATTGAGTGGTCTTAGGAATTCTGAAGTGTGTGGCAGCCAAGGCCAATGAATCTGCAGTTTGATTATAATCTCTTGGAATATAGGTAATATTAAAAGCTACAAAATAGTTTTCAAGCATGTCCCATACCTCATTCCTATAGAGTTTTAGCAAACCCTGCTTCACTTGATAGTTGCTCTTCACCTGCTGAACAACTAATTTAGAGTCGCCAAATGCAGCAATCTGCTGAATGCCCAAATATTTAGCATCTTTTAATCCCAAAAGCAGAGCTTCATACTCAGCATTATTATTTGTAGTAACAAATTCCAACTTATACATGAGCTTTACTGTTTCCCCTCCAGGGGATATGAGAAGAACCCCTGCACCTGCTCCCTCTTTGCAAGAGGAACCATCAAAATATAATTTCCATAGTTCATCTTCTTCCTTTCTGCTTTGTTTTACTAGCTATTCCTTTTCAACCTGTAACAGTCCAGCAGCATTGTCTTTGTCACTGAAATGTAGCATGCAGGTTCCCAAGTCTTTGTCAACAGCATATAGTGGGTGATTGGTTGGGTTTTATCATCTGTCACAATGTAAGCAAACTGCAGCTCTTTGTAAAACCTTATGTTTTCTCCACCGAACACGGGAATGGTAGCATAAGAGAGGTCCATTTGTAAGGTTCCTCCAACCTTCTTTTCCCATGACCTAGACAGAAGTAAGCCAAACTTTGGTGTAATGTCAACTACCACAACATCCATTATCACACTTTTCATGGGCAACTGAGCCAGGCTGAATACCATGTCCTTTATTACTCCTAAACACGTCACTGCTCGGGAATCAAAGGCATACAGATCATGGTAATGTTTGGTAATACTAATCCCTAAAGCCTCCATAACAGCCTTTGGCATCAGATTGTGGGATGCTCCTGAATCTAGTAAACAATTGTGTATCATCTGTTCATGGACTATCAAAGTGATATAGAATGGAGGTGAGGCTCTTGCTTCATTTTCAGTCTTCTCAACCAAGGCTGATCCAATGAAAATCTTAGGACTCTCCTCTTGCAAATTAACTGTGTCAGAGACAGGCTGATTGCTTGTTGGATTAAGCATTTTAAGGACTGATTCCTTATATGAAGGATTTATTATCAGTTCAGTTAAAGGTACAGGAATATTTAACTTACTTAATTCATTCTCTAAACTGAAATTATGGACAGTCTTATTTACCTCTTCAACCTCTGTATTTTTCTTCTGTTTTTCTGAACTTTGTTTCTTTTCTGCTGTAGGATCAGATGCTTGTTTAGCAGGAACATTTGCAGCAGGAACAGTTGCTTTCTTCTTTGGGGCTTGTACCACCTATTTTGGACCTGATCTCAGGTTCACAGTTTTCTTAAGCTCATTTTGACAAACAGAAGCAGTTACAGCAGTATTTTCCAGACCTAGATCATCCTCTGTCTCAAACATGTCAGCATCATAATATTCTGAATTCAGAAATTCTTCCTCAATAACAAAACCTCCAGACAATCCTTCTCCAAAATTATTCATATCTTGATCAGTCTCTTCAAAGAGAATCTCTTCATCAACTTATTCCTCATCAGCTACATTGTTCTGAAGTAGAGGTGGCACTCTTTGGTCCTCATTCTCTCTCCTTTCTCGCTGGATATCATTATTCCTTCGTTCTCTAGGCATAAAACAGGGAGCAAATTTCCTTCTGAACTGATTCTGATTATTAGGATTTCGTTCACCTTCTGGAGAAAGCTTGTTGGAATTTTTCTCAAGCTCTAATTTATTTAGTTTTGCAGTTAGAATCTTTACCAACTTAGACATTTCATCAATCTTCCCTTCAGCAGTAAGTGAAGATGAACCTCCTGGAGATGCTTCCTTTTTTCCTTTTCTTTCATACAGCTGCTGAGGTGTTTCCTTCTTTAGTCTATTTGAAGCCAGTATGTTAGATTCTACCTCCAATGCTACATCCTGCATGTTCAACAAAGTGATAGGCCTCCTCTCTCTCAGTAACAAAGAGAATTCATGATCAAAAGCATTTGCATATGTCAATTTAGCTGATGTTTCTGTAGGCTTTATCTCAGCAGGAATCCTACTGTACATTTTGTTGAACCTCTTCGAAAAATCTGCAATTGTTTCATCTTTCTTCCTCCTAAGAGCTCCAAATTTAGTTATGTAGTAGGTATGGTCTTTGGTATCACCCCATTGTCTCATGAAGAGATCACGGAGTTCTTCAATAATAGTAATGGAGTTGGTAGGCAACTCTCTAAACCACTTCCTCACATCTCCATCAAGGCTCTAAACAAACATTCTCATCCAAACATCCTTAGCCTCAATGTTTTGATTATCAGTATAACATAGGAAATCTTCCTAATGTTCTTCAGTTGTTGTTTCCCCTTCTCCATTGAACCTAGGCAAATACTTCTGGTAGTCTCCTCTAGGCAGTGCATTTAAAGGCTGAGGTAAGACCAATGGTGCATATCTGGCTGCAACCATCCGGTCCATCATGTCTATGGGAGGGTTTTGGGATGCCATTTTTGGACTAACTGGTTTTGAATATGAACAAAGGTTGATTAGAAATTGATTGAAAAGAGCTTTTACCTAATTTCAACTGAAAAAGAGGTATTTTACCAAGGGAGGCAGCTTTGGCTTTTATAAAAGATTGAGGATTGGTAAATATTTGGAAACTTCTATCAGGAATGGTTGGTTTTACCCAAGGTGAAGTTTCTTCTTCTTTCTTTGCCACAAATGAAGCTAATGATTCATTTAACTGCTTAGGGTCAGATAAAGAGGGTAATGACTGTGATATTCTAACTTTTCTTGCTATCCTCAATATCTGTTCAAGGTCTGTCACACCCAACTGCAAGGGTGAAGTAGGTCTATTTCTAGTTCCCACTCCTCTAGAAGCCACTATGACAACTTTGGTGAAAAATAGCCTTATAAAATGTTGGTTTTAAGTCCAGCTCTTAAAACCAGTAAAATTGATAAGTATCCCAGCAAAAATATATCTTCAAAATCATCCCCGGCAACGGCGCCAAAGATGTTTGTGCCAGAAATTGTTTCCAAGGCTAAAGAAACAAGCTAACACAATCTCAAATAAAATTCAATAAAGTAAATTAGGGTTTAGGTTTTCTGAAATGTCTCTTGGTTGTAAATTTGGTGAGCAACAGGAATACACTCATGAGCTAAAAAAGAACTGAATCATAAACAAATAAGGACAAAGATGAATAATATAATCAACAAGTATCATTCAGAATATAGTCTTAAAGTTCATTCAGGACTGACAAGCATCACAAGTAAAGAAACCATGAACCAGTAATGAATATATCAGCCAAGTAGTTAAACAAACTCAAAACAAAGCTAAAACATATACTGAAGGGTAAAAAGTGTCATATATTTCATAATTTTGCCATCAAATGCATACAAGAGTTATGATACTTAGCTCACAAATAAATCTAACAGACCTCCTGAAGTTCTCCCAAAAATCGAACCCTCATTCTATCTTTCTCATCTATCTAAATAGTATTCCTCAACAAAAATAAGTTAGGGTTAAAACCCTAACTGCCCTTAGCTAACTACTCGATGAGATAAAGCTAAATTACAATTTACAAAATATGATATTTTCCAAAAATAGTAAATAACTAACTAAAGTGTTTTTCAAAAAGAGATAACAAATAACTGATTCAATAACTAACTCAAAGATCCTCTGCAGCCTCAGCTAGCAAAGCTATTCCATCCAATGCCTGACCTTTCTTCCTAGCTCACCTCTGCTCCTCTTCCATGCCTGCTAGTCTGCTTGTTAGCTCCTCATTTTGCTTCTGAAGGTTTTCAATAGTCAACTTCAAATCTGCACAGTGCAAATCAGTGGTTCTCTTTCTCTTCAAGGCTTCCTTGGACAGTGCTATTAAATCTTGATAGTGTTCATTAACTTCCTGTAAATCTTCCCTCAACCTTTTATTGGCTAGGATGAGGCCATCATTAGTCTCCTGTAGGTAGTCCATCTAATATCTGTACTGTTTAATAGCTCTTTGCATGTTTTCTCTGTCTGAATCAATGACTTTTCCTGTTGTGGTCTCTTGTTCATCACTGGGCATCCATGGTATGTCAAGTCTCCTAAAAATGTCAGTATATTCATCTAACAGATCTGTGGAAAAATCAGGAATATTAGGGTTTTTTGGAGTGTCTGTCTCCTTGGGTGTAGCTTCATCTTTCAATGTCTGACCTTCAACATAAGGAACCTCAGTTTCTTCCTCCTACTTTTGTTTCAACAATTCAGCTCTCAATTCAAGAAATACTGTAGATAATTTAGTCTGGTTGATATTTGAATCCTCTACTGACTGTAATGATCTTTTTACTTTTGCAAGATGAAAAGATGAAGTTTTTGCAACTGCTGTTTTCTTCCTTTTAATGCTCGTTTTGTCAACTTCTGGTTTTTCATATGAGGAAATATCATCCAGGACAGTCACTCCCTTGACATTCAAGCTAGGGTCAAGCAGTTTCTTCATATTTAACCTTAGCTTATTCCTTGACCTAGTTTTAGGCCTCCATCCTGGTGCCAATTCTCTTAACATTTTAAAGGTTCTTCCTTGGTGCTTAACTGTACAAAATTCCATGGCTTCAACTCTATTCTTCTTTTTTCTAAGTCTGACTTCTCTGGAACTAGATCCACTGTCAATATGAACTTTAAAGTGTCAAAAACCACCATGTCATGTTTGTAACATTGTGCAAATTTACAGGAAACTTCAGTGTTATAACCATCTATTCTTTTGAAAAAATCCAGCCACCTAGCCTGCTGGAAAAGTTCTACATAGCCTGGGAATTTCTCAATCCAACTTACATCAGTGGGCTCAGCCCTATTAACTTTGCCACTTTTACCCATTTGTCTTCAATGGCTCGAAAATGTATAGCTCCAAAGCTTCAATGGATGACCTGACAGATGCTTTTTCTTCTTCAAACTTCTTAGGTTTCAATAACCAGCTCTCCTCAATCTCCCTTGAATGCTCCTTTTTGTTTTCTGATGCAGGATAGGTTTTATCACGGGTATAAGTGATTTAGGTGATTCAGAGTACTCTAGACTCTTCACTGCAACTGATGATGAAACTTAGTTATCATTCAATCTGTCATGAAAATAGCTGACCACTGACCATCTCCAAAATGTACTAGACCACCTGTGAATTGAGACTCGGTACCAAAAAATAACCCTTAAAACCTTCTAGTGCCTACTGTGAGCAATCTCTGTATAGAAAAGCTTTATATAACTGCTCTCAGCTGCTAACTGTTTAGATCAACCTGTGGTTTTTAGGATAAGATGGGTATTGTTTATATAGCAGAGAAAAAGATATAAGAATAATCCTAGGTTTGTTCACTTCTTGCTCTCATTAGTTTTTTAAGCACTAAACTGAGTCTGTTTAGCACTTAATGAGATCAGGTCTTCATGTAATCTAGTATATTTAGCTCCTTCACTGCATTATGTGCAAGTAGTAAACCAGTTTGTGAAGTTTAGACACCAAAATGCACAGCCCTTCACATCAGCACACTTTCAAACTTTGACAGGATCATGTTCAAACAACAACTGATATTTCTCAGCTGGTCACTCACCAACACTTCAAATATCCTTATCTCTTCGACCAAAACATTGTTTAAGCATATATTAATGTTCTGCTTAACCAATTTTGAAAAAAAACAGAATGCACCGAGAAAGCCCCAAATTATTAGTCACAAATGGCTTATCGCGAAATACCTCTTTAATGTTCAACTACAATCACTTTAAACCATTCCTCATGTTGTTTGATTGTTGAATTGAAGTATGCAGGTGTCTTCAGATACTCAATTTAACTCCAAGTGGCGAGACCAGGAAGCCCTAATTTCCTGTATAACTCTGCGAACCCCAACTATGCTCTGTAACAGCAATTCCGGTTTTTTTGGCAAACACCGTCACTCCACTAAGTCTTCAACTTCGAAATGGAGGTAAGAAATAACTCTCCGCATATCAAACTCAATCTATATGGCTATCTGTCACGACGAGTTGTGTTCTGGATGATGATAACCATGATCTCCTCCACGACATGAACCCACCTGTTTTGATCATATCTACTGACAAAACACGTATCAAAAAACCTTAACTCACGCGATTAGTCTCTTCAGATTCAGAATCATGCAAAAAATCGGCTCAAAAATCGGAGAAATTAATAGGTGCGATATTCTTGTAGCGCCCATGTGTTAATTTTCAGCACTTGCACTACAAGAATAATCTGAAATCACTTTTGGCACTATTTTAGTCACTTTTTTCATTTTGGATGAAATTTAAATGATGAACTGTACCCATGATGCTACTTGTGACATCATTATTCAATAATATGACCTTTAAAAACCCTTCAAAACCTAAAGGAGGAAAAACAAATAAAAACCTAAGGGCAAAAAGCTTGAAAATTTCACTAAATACCAAAAATTCTACAATAATTGAAAGGATAAACTCAAGAAAATAAGCAAACTAGAATAAAAAATGACAATCAAACATAAAAGAGAAAGAAACAAGTTCCTGACTTAATAGCACCAAAAAGTGTTGCCTCCTTTCAAGCACCTGGGTCACGTGGCAGAAATCTTCAAGCCACTTGGTGTGTCCTTGGGGGCAAGTCTCGAGTCAAGACTGTCACCTTGTTCTTGACTCCTCCATTTATGATCAACTCCTAACGAAGCTAAGGGGGGTAGACCCTATTAAATTACTAAGTCTAATTACTTAGTGTGATAGTGTTAGATTGATTAAGTTGTTTAGGAGTTTTGAAATTAACCAGTGGAAACAAAAGATAATAAGATGCAAGATTTAAAGCATATAAGCACAATAATGACACTCAATATATATATAATCGAAAGAATTGATCAAACTAAATAACCAGTGCCTTAAATGGAGTCAAAAGTGAAAATAATGTGCTTGCATGCACTCGAATGAATGTTTTGCAAATGTCTCTTGGTAGATGTTAAATTTATGTGGAATGTGAATGAATTAAATTAGGCGAAAAGGGGACTCCAGATATACTCGAGGGGTACTTGGAGTATGTCCAAAAGTGAAATTTCATGGCTACCCGCCAGGTGTTTGTGGGCTGGAACAGAGTCTCGGAGACTATTGTTCATAATGCACCCGTCAGGGTGTGACAGAGATCGGCGCCTCGAGGTCACTTTCCAGTTGTTCCCACTCCTTTGGGTATTTTGCCACCGCTTACAGTTTTTTCAAGGCATTGGATTTTCGCCTGATGGTTTGTCAATTTGGGAGGTGAAGACTAATTAATCTAGTCACTCAAGTGATTTTGATGCATCTTGACTAATTGGACAAACCGCAGTCAAGTACAGAGCATACACACCGGAGTCTTTGTTATTTTTAGTAAATTTTCAAAGAGGTGTTCTTGTTAAAAAGAAAACCCTCCAGGAACCTCTTTCAGTCCAAGTGGACCTCAATCAGGGAATCAAGGAGGAGTTGATTTTATTATGATTACTAAAACAAATGATGATAGCATATGAAGCATAAACATAAAAGCAAACAACTGTTTTCTAATTAGACTACCATGACCCTTTCTTCACCTTTCGGCTCAAAAGGAGGCTCGTGGGGTAAGTATTAATTTACTTTGAAACCACCAGATATGGAATATGGAAATGATTATAAATCAAAGTATACTATATTGCACATTACAACTACATTAGATTGAAAACAGATCAACAAAAAGTAAAAAAAATGACATAGACGCAAATCCCCTCAAGGAGAATGGTGAATAGGCTCGAAAGAGCCTATTTGAAAATATTTTTCTTTTTTTTAGCAGCGATTACAATATCAGAAAACTGAAATTAATCCACTTGGTCCTTATATGGAATGAGACCAAAGGTTTACAAATTGCAAAAATTTGAAATTTTGGAAGACGGAGACCCCCGGGGGGGTTTCGAATGGTCCAAAAATGCTTTCTGAATAGCACCTCCTCCTCTTTTATTTTACACCTGCTAAAACACAGCAAGATTATCACAGTTAAAAATTCCCAAAAGTACTTTTGGATAAACAAACTTTTTACCCAAAATTTCTAAGTTAAAACTAGTTTTTAAAGAAGCAGAAAAGGAACCAAGGAAAGCAAGCTTTCCTTGGGATCTTGGCTTTCTTTGGGGAAAGCCAATATGAAGCACTTAAATTGATAAATATAAAATTTTAGACTCTAAGAAAACAACCATGCATTCAATAATATTTAGATCTACTTTCACAGCCTTGAAAAATGACATTTTTTCCTAAAACTAGATCTAGAATGCTTGTAAATTTTTCTTTAGGAATGAGATCTAGTTTTAGGAGCTTTAAGGAAATAAGATATATGTAATATGAACTCTGAAATTGATAGATCTAACAAATTTAAAGCTGCAAAACAAGTAACTGGACTGATTTTAGAAAAATTTGGAGGAAGAGGAAAAGAAGAGCATTTTTGCTGGAAGCCTTGAAGATCAACCATGGAGCTTTCCGCTAGAATGTTGAGGGACTATGCCTATGAATGGTTTTGGAGAGAGTGAAGAAGAAAACTATATCATCATCCTCTCCAAGCTAGGAACCTATAAGTGAATCCAAATACTTTCGAAAATACTTGTGAGATCCTATTAATACATACACAGAGATTTCAGAATAACATGCATATAAACTTATAAAACATGCTAAATCTATATCTCTAAACATGCATAAAAAATTAAAGAGATGGCCAATAAACTTATTAACAAATTCCTTTCCTATCAAGATTATAATAAACTAATTATCAATATTAGCAATGAATCCACAAACAATCAGCAAATTATGAACATAGATACAGGTTACCTCAATGAAACATGGCAATGCTCATCCACACATACAATGACATGACACCATCTTGCCTCCAAAGCTTCACTTTATTCCAACAGCAAAATATATTACACATTATTACAACAGCAATGGCTCCTCAATCCAACTCTAACTAGCTTGGAAGAGGCAGCTTTTGCTTTATTTATACAAAAACAAGAGATCCATCCCAGGGGGGGTGCAAATCCCAAGGAGATAGACCATTGTAGCTGAAGGAGAGTCCATCAATGCCTGATCTGTGTCTAACTAAGCTAGATCTGAGTCTCACTGAGTGCAACTGTCAATCGGAGACCTGATCTGACTGACACCTCAACTTGTTGACTGAAGCATCGACCAAAACTCATCCAGATGAGCCCAAACGTGTGGAGGAGAGAGGGAGGGAAAAATTCCCCATAAAGGATGTTGAAGTTCAACTCTTGATCTGTCCAGATCACCTCCTTCAATAAAATATTTTTTAGATCCAGTCAATCTGGTTTAAATCTGACTGATTTCAATCAAATTAGTTGAGAATCCACTGATCTAGGATTTTTTACTTGCTCCATTATTCATCAATTTATTAATTAAAAGAATCAATAATTGATTTTTTGGGGCTTTCTGACCTAAGTGATGGAAAATCACTCAAAACTAGGAAATAGTGGGTCCATGGGTTTACATGGTGCTCTTAGCTTGAAAATGAGCACCTACATGACTGAAACTGATTATTTGTCCCACTTTTATTACAAAATCAATTTTTCCAATTAAACTATTAAAAAATAGCCTAATTTTTGGAAAAAATGAATTTTAGTAAAAACACTGAAAAAATTAAAAAATTAAAAAAGTTGAAAAAACCGAGGGGGACTTAGACATGTTCATCTGACTCAATAATGATGCCTAGCATGTTTATACATTGACACATAGACTCTAATAACCTCAATAGGCCTAAATTCCAAGCCGACCACCCCAACTTTGGAGGTATGGAGTGAAAAACTCAGAAATTATCAGTCATTTATTCAACAACCAATAATGACCATGGGAAAAAACACCCTGGGCTGATCGGATTGACAAATAAATTCTAAGAGATTGAGTGTTTTACAAACACTATCATGCTAGAACATTTATTAAAATTCCCCCATGGGGTATGAACAAGTGATATAGTACAACAAAGCTTCCCAGAAGTAAGACTGAAGGTCTTCTGAATTCCGAACAAGTTATCCTTGTCCAGTTCACCAAGATCACTTGATAAAAAATCACTAAGTTCAACTTAGGTGGTAACATTCTGGCTCCAACTGTGGGACGTGTGCTCGATCTAGTCATAGGGCAAGGAGAGAATACGAGAACACCAGTATCTCTAGTTTATACACCCTGTAAAAACATCTCAACTTGAAAAGAAAACCTCAGTAGCACAAGCTTTACATAAAAACCAGATGAACCGTTAAGCTGATTTATTTAAACAAAATAAATGTAACTAACTAATGAAAAAAATGTTTTATTATAGGTAAAACAAAAAAGCAAAAAGTAAATGGTCTTTTTCAAGGAGCTTATTTTCCTACTCTAAGCATGATATAAAAAGGTTCAAGTGTAATCAGAAATCCAATGTAAGCACCTAAGCATTTTATTAACATAAAAAAAAAATCCTTGTCTTTGGTTACCAACCAAAGTAAGGATACTTTATTCAGAAAATGTAAACCTGCGTGATGATCTGGAAGGGACGGGATGGATGGGAAATCATAGGCATGAATAATGTCGTCAAACTTCCTCCCACGCTGGTAAGTTCCTACGCATGCTGCTTCTATCCATGACTGGACAGGGTTGATGTACAAATCAAAATGATGAGGCAGATTGACTACACCATCATACTGATCATCAAGGCTTACCGGATGATAATTCATTGTATAAGCCCCAAGCGGTTCCAAATCATGACAAAACTCTATATGTGAAGATAATAATTGAGACTGATATTCTACTAACTACATAACATCTGTCTTTTCATAACACTACTTCTCCATGTCTTCATTATTGATACTGATATATGGCTCAGACTGATCATATGGATAGAATGCATGCTCATTTTCCATATCAAAGTTTCCCAAGGCCACATGGTCTATACTCTCTCCTTTAGATATGCCATAGACAAAAAAATCAACAAAACCATCAAAAGTTTCTGGTTCATTATTTTCCTCTTTATTCATGTCATAGACTGGATTTTCCATGAATGTCCAGGACTCCTCATCAACATCTTTGTCGGAGATAAGGGAGTCTTCTTCACTTGTATCATGCTCCAAGTTATACTTGTCCTCATTTTCATACTCATCTTATTCAGAGAAAAGGTCACAAGGTAGTAAACCTTCCAGACTGTCATCATTATATGGAGAACACGTAGGAGTCCCATCATGTACATTACAGTTTTCATCATAAGTTTCACTATAAGATTCTGCAATGGTTTCATCCTTAGGCTTGCACTGCTTAGCTGGTGACAAAGGGTAGGCCTGGCCTACCATGTATACATGATCAAGCTCGCTTGAAATTGTTTCCTGACTACTGAACTCGGGAATTCCATGTTCCATGACTTGATTTGCAACATAACAAGTGCTTTCTTGGTGGAATTGTTCACAGGGTCTACACCATGGAATTACTTCTTCTACCATGTTAGCTGAGTCTAACTGGTTTGGAATCCTAGGCTCGTGCTGAGGAAATTTGTTTTGATACATATGATTTTGGTTGGACTGAAAGTGCCTAGGTCCATTATTCTTTTCCATTATGATCAATCTATTATGAATATGATTCAAGTGTGCAGAATGATTGGCCATTAGTTGGGTTTGACTAGTAACCAAGTTTTTTATCATGTCTATCACCTTCTCCATGGGATCTTTAGAAGTTCCATTTTCTTCTGATTCAAGGGATTTACCCTTGGTCTCTTTGTTGCAGGAATTGTTTTCCCTAGTGTGACCTGGAATGTTGGACTTTCCTGAAGACTGCATATTCTTTTCTATTTTCTCGCTGAATTCATGAGCAATTTTTAGATTGGTCGTTGTTTTGTCTCTTAGCTGGTACCTCAAATCACCACAGAAAGCTTCGATGTAAGATATGAGGATGGAGGCATCCTTTGTATTGATTTCATTAGGGAGGTTCGCAACCACACCCCTGAACTTAGTGTTAAATTCATCAATGGTTTCATTCTCCATCTTCTTAATGTTATGAAGGGAAGCAAGCAGATGTCTTGGTTCTTTCTTTTCTCCCCATTTCTTCTTAAAACCCTCTAAGAATTCACTAAGAGTTTTATATGAATCATCATCTAGGTCAAAGTACGATTCTTCAGCATCATCTTCTAAGGATAAAGCAAAGAGCTTCATTTTGACATCGTCATGGTCACGGGAAGCATCATTGCAATAACTGACCAGGTCCTTTTCAAACTTTCAAAGGTGAGACTTGGCAGTGATGGCATTATTGCCCTGAAATATTGGGAGCTTCTTGATAGCATCTTTTGGAATGGCATGGGGAGCACCTACTATCTGAGAAAATTCAAGGGGTTTGAATAATTCTGTCATTTCTTGAGATTAGTGAACATGACTCTCTACAAATGTGTGATGGATATCTAGGAGGGATTGGTCTCCTAAATATTCAAGGTTTCTACGACAAGTCTGCGTATTCAATATTTCCCTAATAAAACTTTCGGGATTAGGGAGAGGATTGAATAATTGAAGGCGGTTTATTTGTGTAGAAATTTTTGGAGGGATGTTAGACAGTGGAGTCGCTAGAGATCGAGTTTTAATTTTTATGTTTTTTAAAGACAAGATCAATCAAATTATTTTTTTATCTTTTTAGTTGTTTAGAAAAAAGATAAGCTAAGTCGTACCCAAGAATAAAAATATTTATCCCCGGCAATAGTGCCAAAAATTCTTGCCACCTTTCACACACTTGGGTCACGTGGCAGAAATCTTCAAGCCACTCGGTGTGTCCTTGGGGGAAAGTCTCGAGTCAAGGCTATCACCTTGTTCTTCACTCCTCCATTTAGGCTCATCTCCTAACGAAGCCAAGGGGGGTAGACCCTATTAAATTACCAAGTCTAATTACTTAGTGTGATGGTGTTAGATTGATTAAGTTGTTTAGGAGTTTTGAAGTTAACCAGTGGAAACAAACGATAACAAGATGCAAGATTTAAAGCATATAAGCACAGTAATGACACTCAATATATATATAATCGAAAGAATTGATCAAAATAAATCATGATTTCCTTAAATGGAGTCAAAAGTGAAAATAATGTGCTTGCATGCGCTTGAATGAATGTTTTGAAAATGTCTCTTGGTAGATTTTAAATTTATGTGGAATCTGAATGAATTAAATTAGGCGAAAAGGGGACTCCAGATATACCTGAGGGGTACTTGAAGTATGTCCAAAAGTGAAATTTCATGGCTACCCGCAAGATGTTTGTGGGCTGGAATAGAGTCTCGGAGACTATTTTTCATAACGCACCCATCAGGGTGTGACAGAGACCAGGGCCTCGAGGTCACTTTCAAGTTGTTCCCACTCCTTTGGGTATTTTTCCACCGCTTACAGTTTTTTTTAGAGGTGTTGGATTTTCACCTAATGGTTTGTCCATTTGGGAAGTGAAGACTAATTAATATAGTCACTCAAGCACTTTTGATGTAGCTTCACTGATCGGACGAACCGCAGCCAAGTACGGAGCATACACACCGGAGTCTTTGCTATTTTTACTAAATTTTTAAAGAGGTGTTCTTGTTAAAAAGAAAACCCTCTAGGAACCTCTTTCGGTCCAAGTGGACCTCAATCGGGGAATAAAGCAGGGTTTTATTTTATTATGATTACTAAAACAAATGATGATAGCAGATGAAGCATAAACAGAAAAGCAAACAACATTTTTCTAATTAGACTACCACGACCCTTTCTTCATCTTTCGGCTCAAAAGGAAGCTCATGGGGTAAGTATTAAATTTACTTTGAAACCACCAAATATGGAATATGGAAATTATTATAAATCAAAGTATACTACCCTACAGATTACAACTACACTAGATTGAAAACAGATGAACAAAAATTAAAAAAAATGACACAAACACAAATCCCCTCAGGGGGGATGGTGAATAGGCTCGAAAGAGCCTATTCGAAAAGATTTTTATTTTTTATTAGCAGAGATTACAATATCATAAAACTGAAATTAATCCACTTGGTCCTTATATGGAATGAGACCAAAGGTTTAGAAATTGCAAAAATTTGAAATTTTGGAAGATGGAGACCCCCTGGGGGGTTTCAAATGGTCCAAAAATGCTTTCCGGACAGTGCCTCCTCCTCTTTTCTATTACACCTGCTAAAAACCAGCAAGCTTATCACATTTAAAAATGCCCAAAAGTACTTTTAAAATTCTTTTGGATAAACAAACTTTTTACCCAAAAAATTCTAAGTTAAAACTAGTTTCTAAAGAAGCAACAAAGGAACCAAGGAAAGAAAGCTTTTCTTGGGATATTGGCTTGCTTTGGGGGCAGCCAATATGAAGCACTTAATTGCTGAATATAAAATTTTAGACTCTAAGGAAACAACCATGCATTCAAAAAGCTTTAGATCTACTTTCACAGCCTTGAAAAATGACAATTTTTCTTAAAACTAGATCTAGAATGCTTGTAAATTTTTCTTTAGGAATGAGATCTAGTTTTATAAGATTTAAGGCAGTAAGATATATGTAATATGAACTCTAAAATTAATATATCTAACAAATTTAAAACTGCCAAACAAGTAACTGAACTTAATTTAGAAAAATTTGAAGGAGGAAGAGGAAAAGAAGAGCATTTTTTCTAGAAGCCTTGAAGATCAACCATGGAGCTTTCCAGTGGAATGTCGAGGGACTATGCCTTTGAATTGTTTTGGAGAGAGTGAAGAATAAAACTAGATCATCATCCTCTCCAAGCTAGAAACCTGCAATTGAATCCAAAGACTTGCCAAAATACTTGTCAAATCCGGTTAATGCATACATAGAGATTTCAGAATAACATGCATATAAACTTATAAAACATGCTGAATCTAGATCTCTAAGCATGCATAAAAAATGAAAGAGATGGCCAATAAACTTATTAACAAACTCCTTTCCTGTCAATATTATAATAAACTTATTATCAATATTAGCAATGAATCCACAAACAATCAACAAATTATGAACACAGATACAGGTTACCTCAATGAAACATGGCAATGCTCATCCACACATACAATGACATGACACCATCTTGCCTTCAAAGCTTCACTTTATTCCAATAGCAAAAGATATTACATAGTATTACAACAGCAATAGCTTCTCAATCCAATTCTAACTAGCTTGGAAGAGGCATCCTGTGCTCTATTTATACAAAAAACAGGAGATCCATCCCAGGGGGAGTGCAAATCCCAAGGAGATAGACCACTGTAGCTGAAGGAGAGTCCATCAATGCCTGATCTGTGTCTAACTAAGCCAGATCCGAATCTCACTGAGTGCAACTGTCAATCAGAGAGCTGATCTGACTGACACCTCAACCTGTTGACTGAAGCATCCACCAAAACTCATCCAGATGAGCCCAAACGTTTGGACGAGAGAGGAAGGGCAAAAATTCCCCATAAAGGATGTTGAAGTTCAAATCTAGATCTTTGCAAATCACCTCCTTCAGTCAAGGAATTTTTAGACCCAGTCAATCTAGTTCCGATCTGGCTGATTTCAATGAAATTGGTTGAGAATCCACTGACCTAGGATTTTGGATTTGCTCCATTATTCATCAATTTATTAATTAAAATAATCAATAATTGATTTTTTGGGGCTTTCTGACCTAAGTGATGGAAAATCACTCAAAACTAGGAAATAGTGGGTCCATGGGTTTACATGGTGCTCTTAGCTTGAAAATGAGCACCTACATGACTGAAACTGATTATTTGGCCCACTTTTATTACAAAATCAATTTTTCCAATTAAACTATTAAAAAATAGCCTAAGTTTTGGAAAAAATAAATTTTAATAAAATACACTGAAAAAATAAAAAAAATAAAAAAATTGAAAAAACCGAGGGGAACTTAGACATGTCCATATGACTCGACCATGATGCCTAGCACGTTTATACATTGACACCGACTCTAATAACCTCAATAGGACTAAATTCCAAACCGACCACCCCAACTTTGGAGGTATGGAGTGAAAAACTAGAAATTATTAGTCGTTTATTCAACAACCAATAATAACCAAGGTAAAAAACACCCTGGGCTGATCGGATTGACAAATAAATTCTAAGAGACTGAGTCTTTTACACACACTATCATGCTAGAAAATTTATTACAATTCCCCCATGGGGTATGAACATGTGATATAATACAACAAAGCTTCCCAGAAGTAAGACTGGAGGTCTTTTGATGTCCGAACAAGTTATCCTTATCCGGTTCACCAAGCTCACTTGATAAAAAACCACAAAGTGCAACTTAGGTGGTAACATTTTGGCTCCAACTGCTGGACGTGTGTTTGATCTGGTCATAGGGAAAGGAGAGAATATGAGAACACCAGTATCTCTGGTTTATACACCTTGTAAAAACATCTCAACTTGACAAGAAAACCTCAATAGAACAAGCTTTACATTAAAACCAGCTGAACCGTTAAGCTGATTTATTTAAACAAAATAAATGTAACTAACTAATGAAAAAAACATTTTATTATAGGTAAAAAAAAAATGTGGAAAGTAAATGCTCTTTTTCAAGGAGTTTATTTTCCTACTCTAAGCATGAGATAAAAAGGTTTAAGTGTAATCAGAAATCCAAGGTAAGCACCAAAGCATTTTATTAACATAAAAAAAAATTTCCTTGTCTTTGGTTACCAACCAAAGTAAGGATACTTTATTCAGAAAATGCAAACCTGCGTGATGATCTGGAAGGGACAGGATGGATGGGAAATCATAGGCATGAATAATGTCGTCAAACTTCCTCCCAGACTGGTAAGTGCTTGCACAAGCTGCTTCTATCCATGACTGGACAGGGTTGATGTACAAATCGAAATGATGAGGCATATTGACTACACCATCATACTGATCATCAAGGCTTAGTGGATGATAATTCATTGTATAAGCCCCGAGTAGCTCCAAATCATGAGGAAACTCTATATGTGAAGATGATAGTTTAGACCGATATTCTACTAACTGCATAACATCTGTCTTTTCACAACACTGCTTCTCCATGTATTCATTATTCTTACTGATATATGGCTTAGACTGATCATATGGATAGAATGCATGCTCCTTTTCCATATCAAAGTTTCCCAAGGCCACATGGTCCATGCTCTCTCCTTTAGATATGCCATAGACAGAAAAATTAACAAAACCAGCAAAAGTTTCTAGTTCATTATTTTCCTCTTTATTCATGTTGTAGACTAGATTTTCCATGAATGTCTAGTACTCCTCATCAACATCTTTGTCGAAGATAAGGGAGTCTTCGCCACTTGTATCAAGCTCCAAGTTATACTTGTCCTCATTTTCATACTCATCTTCTTCAGAGAAAAGGTCACAAGGTAGTAAACCTTCCAGAATGTCATCACTATATGGAGAACGCGTAGGAGTCCCATCATGTACATTATAGTTTTCATCTTAAGTTTCACTATAAGATTCTACAATGGTTTCATCCTTAGGCTTGCACTGTTTAGCTGGTGATAAAGGGTAAGCCTGGCCTACCATGTATACATGATCAGGCTCGCTTGAAGTTGTTTCCTGACTACTGAACTCGGGAATTCCATGTTCCATCACTTGATTTGCAACATAACAGGTGCTTTCTTGGTGGAAATGTTCACAGCGTCTACACCATGGAATTACTTCTTCTACCATGTTATCTGAGTCTAACTAGTTTGGAATCCTAGGCTCCTACTACAGAAATTTCTTTTGATACATCTGATTTTGCTTGGGCTGAAAGTTCCTAGGTCCATTATACTTTTTGATTGTAATCATTCTATTATGAATTTGATTCAAGTGTACAGAATGAGTGGCCATTAGTTGGTTTTGACTAGTAACCAAGTTTTTTATCATGTTTGTCACCTTTCCGATGGGATCTTTAGAAGTTCCCTTTTCTTTTGATTCAACGGATTTACTCTTGGTCTATTTGTTGTAGGAATTGTTTCCCCTAGTGTGACATGGAATGTTGGACTTGCCTAAAGACTACATATTCTTTTCTATTTTCTCGACCAATTCCTAAGCATTTTTTAGATTGGCAGGCTTTTTGTCTCTTAACTGGTACCTCAAATCACTAGTGAAAGCTTCGATGTAAGATATGAGGATGGAGGCATCCTTTGGATTGATTTTGTTAGGGAGGTCCACAACCACATGCCTAAACTTAGTGTTAAATTCATCCATGGTTTCATTCACCGTCTTCTTAATGTTATGAAGGGTAGCAAGCAGATGTCTTGGTTCTTTCTTCTCTCCCCATTTCTTCTTAAAACCCTCTAGGAATTCACTAAGAGTTTTATATGAATCATCATCTAGGTCGAAGTATGATTCTTCAGCATCATCTTCTAAGGATAAAGAAAAGAGCTTCATTTTGACATCGTCATGGTCATGGGCAGCATCATTGCAATAACTGACAAGGTCCTTTTCAAACTTTCGAAGGTGAGACTTGGAAGTGATGGCATTATTGCCCTAAAATATTGGGAGCTTCTTGATAGCATCTTTTGGAATGGCATGGGGAGCACCTGCTATCTGAGAAAAGTCAAGGGGTTTGAATAATTTCGTCATTTATTGAGATTGGTGAACATGACTCTCTACAAATATGTGATGGATATCTGAGAGGGATTGGTCTCCTAAATATTCAAGGTTTCTACGAGAAGTCTACCTATTCAATCTTTCCCTAATAAACCTTTCGGGATCAGGGAGAGGATTGACTAATTGATGGTGGTTTATTTGGGTAGAAATTCTTGGAGGGATGTTAGACAGTGGAGTTACCAGATATCGAGTTTTAATTTTTATGTTTTTTAAAGACAAGATCAATCAAATTATTTTTTTATCTTTTTAGTTGTTTAGAAAAAAGTTCAACTAAGTCGTACCCAGGAATAAAAATATTTATCCCTAGCAATGGTGCCAAAAAGTGTTGCCACCTTTCACACACCTGGGTCACATGGCAGAAATCTTCAAGCTGCTCATTGTGTCCTTGGGGCCAAGTCTCGAGTCAAGGCTGTCACCTTGTTCTTGACTCCTCCATTTAGGCTCAACTCTGAACGAAGCCAAGGTGGGTAGACCCTATTAAATTACTAAGTCTAATTACTTAGTGTGACGGTGTTAGATTTATTAAGTTGTTTAGGAGTTTTGAAATTAACCAGTGGAAACAAACGATAACAAGATGCAAGATTTAAAGCATGTAAGCACAGTAATGACACTCAATATATATATAATCGAAAGAATTGATCAAAATAAATCACCAGTGCCTTAAATGGAGTCAAAAGTGAAAATAATGTGCTTGCATGCACTTGAATGAATGTTTTGCAAATGTCTCTTCGTAGATTTTAAATTTATGTGGAATGTGAATGAATTAAATTAGGTGAAAAGGGGACTCCAGATATACCCGAGGGGTACTTGGAGTATCTCCAAAAGTAAACTTTCACGGCTACCCACAAGGTGTTTGTGGGCTGGAACGAAGTCTCGGAGACTATTTTTCATAGCACACCCACTAGGGTGTTATAGAGATGCCTCAAGGTCACTTTCCAGTTGTTGCCACTCCTTTGGGTATTTTGCCACCGCTCACAGTTTTTTCGAGGCGTTGGATTTTCGCCTGATGGTTTGTTAATTTGGGAGGTGAAGACTAATTAATCTAGTCACTCAAGTTATTTTGATGCAGCTTGACTGATTGGATGAACCGCAGCCAAGTATAGTGCATAGACATCGAAGTCTTTGTTATTTTTAGTAAATTTTTAAAGAGGTGTTCTTGTTAGAAAGAAAATCCTCCAGGAACCTCTTTCGGTCTAAGTGGACCTCAATTAGGGAATCAAGGACGGGTTGATTTTGTTATGATTACTAAAACAAATGATTATAGCAGACGAAGCATAAATAGAAAATCAAACAATAGTTTTCTAATTAGACTACCACGACCCTTTCTTCACCTCTCGGCTCAAAAGGAGGCTCATGGGGTAAGGATTAAAATTACTTTGAAACCACTAGATATGGAATATGGAAATGATTATAAATCAAATTATACTACCCTGCATATCACAACTACAATAGATTGATAACTAATGAACAAAAAGTAAAAAAAATGACACAGACGCAAATCCCCTCAAAGGGGATGGTGAAAGAGCCTATTCGAAAATATTTTTATTTTTTATTAGCAGCGATTAAAATATCAAAAAACTGAAATTAATCCACTTGTTCCTTATATGGAATGATACCAAAGGTTTACAAATTGCAAAAATTTAAATTTTGGAAGACGGAGACCCCCTGGGGGGTTTCGAATGGTCCAAAAATGATTTCCGGACAGCGCCTCCTCCTCTTTTCTGTTACACCTGCTAAAAACCAGCAATATTATCACTATTACATATTCCCAAAATTACTTTTAAATTACTTTTTGATAAACAAACTTTTTACCCAAAAATTCTAAGTTAAAACTAGTTTTTAAAGAAGCAGACAAGGAACCAAGGAAAGCAAGCTTTCCTTGCGATCTTAGATTTCTTTGGGGGAAGCCAATATGAAGCACTTAAATTGATGAATATAAAATTTTAGACTCTAATGAAACAACCATGCATTCAACAAGCTTTAGATCTACTTTCACAGTCTTGAAAAATGACAATTTTTCCTAAAACTAGATCTAGAATGCTTGTAAATTTTTCTTTAGGAATGAGATCTAGTTTTATGAGCTTTAAGGAAGTAATATATATGTAATATGAACTTTGAAATTGATAGATCTAACAAATTTAAAGCTTCAAAACAAGTAACCAGACTGATTTTAGAAAAATTTGAAGGAGGAAGAGGAAAAGAAGAGCATTTTTGCTAGAAGCCTTGAAGATCAACCGTGGAGCTTTCGGGTGGAATGTCGAGGGACTATGCCTTTGAATGGTTTTGGAGAGAGTGAAGAATAAAAATATATCAGCATCCTCTCCAAGATAGGAACCTGCAACTGAATCCAAAAACTTGCCAAAATACTTGTGAGATCCGGTTAATACATACATAGAGATTTCATAATAACATGCATATAAACTTATAAAACATACTGAATCTAGATCTCTAAACATGCATAAAAAAGGAAAGAGATGGCCAATAAACTTATTAACAAAATCCTTTCCTATCAAGATTATAATAAATGTATTATCAATCTTAGCAATGAATCCACAAACAATCAGCAAATTATGAACACAGATACATGTTACCTGAATAAAACATGGCAATGCTCACCAACACATACAATGACATGACACCATCTTGCCTCCAAAGCTTCACATCATTCCAACAGCAAAAGATATTACACAGTACTACAATAGCAATGGATCCTCAATCCAACTCTAACTAGCTTGGAAGAGGCAGCTTGTGCTTTATTTATACAAAAAACAGGAGATCCAGCCCAGGGGGCGCAAATCCCAAGGAGATAGACCACTATAGCTGAAGGAGAGTCCATCAAGCCTGATTTGTGTCTTACTAAGCTAGATCTGAGTCTCACTGAGTGCAACTGTCAATCAGAGAGCTGATCTGACTGACACCTCAACCCGCTGACTGAAGCATCCACCAAAACTCATCCAGATGAGCCCAAACATGTGGAGGAGAGAGGGAGGGTAAAATTCCCCATAAAGGATGCTGAAGTTCAACTCTGGTTCTGTCCAGATCACCTCCTTCAGTCAAGGATTTGTCAAATCCAGTCAATATGGTTCATATCTGACTGATTTCAATCAAATCAGTTGAGAATCCATTGATCTAGGATTTTGGATTTGCTCCATTATTCATCAATTTATTAATGAAAATAATCAATAATTGATTTTTTGGGGCTTTCTAACCTAAGTGATGGAAAATCACTCAAAAATAGGAAATAGTGGGTCCATGGGTTTACATGGTGCTCTTAGCTTGAAAATGAGCACCTACATGACTGAAACTGGTTATTTGGCCCACTTTTATTACAAAATCAATTTTTCCAATTAAACTATTAAAAAATAGCCTAAGTTTTGGAGAAAATAAATTTTAATAAAAAACATTGAAAAAATTAAAAAAATTAAAAAGTTGAAAAAACCAAGGGGGACTTAGACATGTTCATATGACTTGACCATGATGCCTAGCATGCTTATACATTGACACACAGACTCTAATAACCTCAATAGGCCTAAATTCCAAGCTAACCACCCCAAATTTGGAGGTATGGAGTGAAAAACTCAAAAATTATCAGTCGTTTATTCAACAACCAATAATAACCAAGGGAAAAAACACCTTGGGCTGATCAGATTGACAAATAAAGTCTAAGAGACCGAGTCTTTTACAAAAACTATCATGCTAGAACATTTATTGCAATTCCCCATGGGGTATGAACATGTGGTATATTACAACAAAGCTTCCCAGAAGTAAGACTAAAGATCTTCTGAAGTCCGAACAAGTTATCCTTGTTGAGTTCACCAGGCTCACTTGATAAAAAACCACTAAGTACAACTTAGGTGGTAACATGTCCACCATGTATTTTGGATCCTCCATATCCTCCAGGTCCTCTCGGAGGTCCTACAGGCGGGGTTCCTCTAGGTGGGCCTCCATAGCCCCCAACAGTATTGAAAAGGGATCCTCCATAAGATGCGATGTTAGACTAGTTTGGTTGTCCCCATGGTACAAATGCATTTCCAAGGTAGGGAATACTGGGGTAAACTATCGCTGACGGTATTGGTTGATAAGTTGGTTGAACCATAGGTGGTTGATTCAAAGGATAAGTATATCCCCAAGAAAGCGGGGCAACGACAGGTTGGACCCAAGAGGACCCCCCTTGACCAGAAGGAAGTACAACCATGGTGGTATTGGGAGAAGGAAAGTTCACTGCTGATGGTCCAGTAGGTGAGTTTTTCCCCATCCTAGGAGTCCCTCCAGTAGATAATGGAATTTGTGCCAGGGGTCTCTCACCAGGTGTAGAAGCTATTGGAGAGTTCGAAACATATGAGGAATTATGATTGGGAGAGGGTGTTTGGACTAGATTATGACTAGGGGTGGGGGTGGAAACTAGATTTTGAGTAACAAAATATTGAGTTGGTGATTCCAGAAGCTGCACTACATATGGTGACGAAAGGGCACGATATTCGGGTGGGGTGGTTCTTGAAAGACTAGGAAGAGGAGAAAAACTTCTCCTCCTCGACTTTTCTGCATTTTTCAAATCTTTTGCATGTGTGCGCAAACTGCACACATACTTGATGGATTCCTGGAACAACTCTTCATTTGACAGAGCATTCTCAAGCCTTGTCCTTAAAGGATCAAGTATATCAGGCTCTGTTGTCGTAGTTCTGTATTCAACAATGGTTTTTCCTAGATATTTTCTCCAAAAAGGAGCATTTGGACCATACTCTACCTCTATAGTTTCATGAGGTAAGTGATTAATAGTTCAGTCAGATGAGCCAGGTTGACCCTCAATCGAAAAGTGAAAGGTAGTGTCCATTGTAGGAGGCATTTGGACCAAAGGATTGTTATAGACAAAGAAATATTCTCTAGTTTCGGTAGCTGGAGTAGTTTCCATACGAGCATCAGCTGAAGGTGGTCATTCCATGGTTTCACTTTCTTGTCCTTCCATGTTTGGAGGAGAGTAAGGTGGTAAAACCTACAATCTACGGGAAAGACGCCTCGTAAATTGCTCAACCAAGGTGGCGGCTGAAGTTTTTTATTCTAGGTCAAAAAGAGGAAAGTCACACACAAACACACCTACGCAAGATAAAGGTTGCAAGTAGACTTAAGTGATCGGATGAGCTCCAAACAGTCGATCTATCACTAGGATTGTCAAGAAGGCACAACTTTCTATATACCACGGGGGTACATGCATAGTAGTCTCCTCGAATGTTGTTTTCGGTGTATTTCTCCAAACAAGACAGCCAAAAGTTTTTTCTCAGTTAGACAAGGAATCCTAGTAGGGTCTCCTGATATACATAAGGAATGTGGGAGCTCAAATTCGTAGTAGTGTTGTCTAATGTACAACCATCCACAAGGGTCCTTCCTATATATAATCAAGTACGTGAAGTACCTTTCTATATATCTGAAGGGTATGTGAAAGGATGTTCAATATATCGACGGTACGTGGAAGAACCATGCAGGTACCGGGTTGTAGTCCAGGAAAAGAACAGCAGCTCCTACGTTTTATGACGCCGATACATGTCACTAACCTATCACTCAACTTTCTATACAATTTTTAACCTAAAGCTACCGTTAATTTTATCTGAATGATTAGTGAATGTTTGTGAGGTGTTGTCTCCAAAATGCAAATTTAATCTATATGAAAAATCACTTTTTGACTTCGATGAGAGCTAACTAGGGTAAGGAAGAGACCAATTTTCTTTTTCTTTTCAAAAACACACTAAATCAAATGCCACTTTCAATAATCAAAACAAGATCTAACAAGAAATGCAAAGAGAGTTCTTCCAAACACAAATATTTTTCAACAAGCATTCAAAATCTCTGAAATTTAGAAAGAAAACAAAAGACCTATTTGTCCTGATTACTCATGCAAATGAAACATAAAGTTTCCCTAGCATAAACAAAGCCAAAATAATCAATCTCTTTTTTTTATTTTTCTAGAAAATCAAAGGCAGGCCACAATCAATGCACACTAATCTAGGAAGAGGCTATGGATTTATTTTTCAAAAATAAAATTTTCAAAGTATGAACCACTTTAAATAAAACCAAAACTGAAAATTTTTTCCACTTTTCTTTTATGCCAATGAAGAAGATGAAGGATTCAGAGATGAGCTCAACAAGCGAGAATCATACTCACTAAAACCACTAGATTTAGAACATACACTCCGGCAAATCACACCAAAAGTTTTAGAAAATGAAGCAATCACAAAAAATCAACAAAATATTTTTACAGGCAGATTGAAGGCGTACCTCAGCGCACTGAAAGGCACTACACCAGAGCACTGTAGGTCAGATCGGTGCACTTGAGCTTCTGCAGGAATGTGTCGTCATCTCTCTATCAATTCTGAAGAAAGGCGATGTCGGTGCTCTTAATGAAGAGGAAAAAGGTTCCTTGGAGGGGTCGGTGCTCTTGATGAAGAGGAAAAAGGAGCCTTGAAGGGGTCAGTGCTCTACCAGCCAAAGGAATCATGATAAACTAATTACTCATATCGGTGATCAAGGAATCTTATAATATTCAATTGAAATTAATCAACATATCAAATATAGGAAAGGGAAACACTTTTGTATTAATTATGAAAGAGAGTAAAGTAAAACAAAAAAATCCTTGATGTTGATGGCTTTAACCTCTACAAGAACATCTACAATCCTCTAACACTATGAGAATCTCTCCACATACAAGCCAACTCTATCTTGCCTCTAAATCAGACTTCAATCCAATAGCATAAGGGTACTATTCTTTGGCCTCTCCCACTCACATTATGAAGGCTTCATTTATAGGCCCAAAACACATGAGATTGACTTAGGGAATGCATACAATGTGATCACAATAGGTAAGGGAAGCGAATGCCACCTCTTCCAAGCATGTAGGAACTGAATCCATGGAGGTTTTCATATGGAAGCTTCTAGAACCTTCTTTTTCCCCATTTTTGGCATATCGGCGCACTCAATAGAAGGGGTATATGCATTGACCTAATTTTTTGTCATGGGAAGGAGGAAATGATGCTCTTTACTCAAAATTGGTCAGATCTGTCGACACTCTATGTAAAAGAGAGAAAAGTGCCATCCTTCCAAGATATGGGAAAAAGGAAGCCAAGGCATCTCAGGTCAGGTTTTCTGGAAGGATGACGGGCAATGTGGAATTTCTAGGTGCAACATGGTGCACCCTATAAAATAAATCATTGTAATCAATTTTAATTTAAGCGTTAATTTTATAGGATGTTCTTACTCAAGGGATATGCTTGTGCAACTAGTGATGTTATGAATCAACAATGAAATAAAATATGCACACCCGAAAACAATGCCAAGTACAACTTTGCTTTCAAATTAAAAATGGTATGTGAGTAAATGTAATGCACAAAAATTATTTTCTTTTTCAAATTCCTAGACACTAATATCATCTAAGCAAACCAAATGCAAGTATCAATTTCAATGCATATGCGAGATGCAACTATAGAATTATTTTTGTATTTTCAATATAAATGAATGAAAATGCAATAAAAGTCAATAAAATCCCTAGTCTCTGCAACAAGAATCAAACACAATCCAAGAAATACACTAATACTAAAAGGCTAATGCACTAATGGAAAAGAAAAAAAAGAGAGAAAAATTGACAAGAACGATTTTCAAAGAAAGAAAATTAATAAAAAAGGGGTTTCAAGTCACAAAATGAGAATTCAACAGACACCATTGGTACCAAGGAAGACCCAACCACACTCACAACGCACCCAAAAAATTCACACATCAAGAACTCAACCAAAAGGGAGCATGTACACTACTGTTCAAAGAGCAACACCATATGCATGTGATTAGATAGAGTACAACCCATGTATATACGTGACTTCCCATTCTCTGGCTCACATATACAAAGAAGAAAATGGTAAAAATCAGGGAAAGGGTCAAACCACTTTAGGGTAGTGTCAATGAATGAACATACTACCAAATGTGACACAAAAACAAGGAGAAACAAGGAGAAATTGAGCTAAAAATGCACCCAAAACCTTGCTAAAAAGGAAGATCCCCAACAGAGTCGCCAATTATGTTATGGAGAAAAACTTCTTACGGATTGAGGTAGACCACAATAGACAACATGGCACTAGAAATCAATCAATTTTGAGGCATTCTAGATACATAAATGAAACTAATAACTAAGGGATAAGAATTGTACCACAAATAGATGTTCAAACATGACCACTATTGAGCTCTCAATGAAAACTTTCCCCTACACTTCATCGTCAACAACAAAGATATATACAAGCATTATATAAAATGTGTTCGTATCTAATCTAACATATTGAATTTAAACATGTATATAAATAAATTACATCCATGGATAAAAATATTCATAATTGTACATGAAATTGGATGAGAAATGGATATTTCTATTAATGTAAAACAAATATACAAAATGAAAAGCTATGTCGGCACCTTGTTAGAACTGAGAAACCGAGTCCCTCCACCACTTCAACCCTCCATACAATGGCAAGATAAAAAAGACAATGACAAGCTTGGGAAAGAGCACTAATGGATTTATCAAGGACAAAGGGATGTAGACTCGAGCATATAAGAATAGGGAAAATTTTCACTATAATCTCTTTACTCTTCAAATTTCTCCTCCTCTAATGCTTCACAATAGCTCAATATGTAGCCCCTCAATGGGAAATGAAGGGTCGAATCATAGCGTTTCCCGACATATGGAAGGCCAAGGATCAATTTATTCGTTACTTGATGGGGGGAAACTCCAAACATTAATTTTTTTAGCATAAAACCCAATGTACGCATGTGACATTGGTGCAAGATGACTATACATGAGTTATAGAATCATGACCCGCGTGTATCTTCAAAAGTGTTTTTTAAAGGGTTAAATTGGAGCATCAGGGCTATGGTGACTAAATGAGGTATAGCGAGTCTGCATAGGGATAAGGGAAGGCCATCAAGACATCATGCATCTGGTGTGGAATATCATGCTATAACACCACATGTGCAAGAAGAGAGCTGACACAGAATCCACTCAGTACCATGGTGGTCAATTGGATAGGTCAACTTGCGAAGGGCATAACTTTTGCATGCGGACATCATTTGAGGCAATCCTTCGACTGTTGGAAAAGTACCATAGTGTAGAATTGCATATAAGGGCATGACAATCGTGATTAATTTTTACCCACAAAACATCACTTATACCCTCAAACATGCCCTGGATGGTTCTGGACCTGTTGGCCTGATTTTCTGACCTAGGCCAACTAAGAAGATTAATCCCACACAAGTTGCTTAGAGTAGCTCCCGGTGTGTTTGAAATGGAAAAATCTCGCAGGTTATGGTCCTGCTACCAACTGGATTTTCCTCTTAAGGAGAATCTAAAATTCAGTAAAAATTTATCCTACTCTTATTACTACCTAAATAAACCCTAGGATTAGTTTTCTAAGACCTAAGTTATACTAAAATGCTTTCTTAATGAAAGTCTTCAGTTTTTAGGGTTTTGCTTCAAATATTTTGACTTAAATACTATTTTAGATTTTACCAAATGAATCTAATGCTATTTAACAACTATTAAATTTAAACTAAAATTTAAAAAATAAACTACACTAAGACTAAAATTAACTAGCTATCCTATCTCAACTTAGAGCAACTTGAATACTAAATTAATTATCAATTAATGATTCAAATAAACAGAGAGATAGATAATTATGATTTAAATGAAAATATTTAAATCATTATCATTAAATCAATCTGCTATATATGCACAATAACAGAAAATTAAAATAGACAACTACTTTAAATTTCTCTGTAATGTTCTATTAATTAATAACTAATAATCAATACCAAATATTTGAGTAAAAGATGATATTTACTATGAAAACATTGTAAAAATACAAATGAAATAAAAATAAACATGAAATATTTATATTACTAAAAATTTCAATTCTGAATAAAAATATTGATAAATCAAATTTAGTAATATTCTCATTCAAACAATAATACTATCTTGGATAATGGATACAATCATAACATAGTATAATTGCACAAAAGCATAATGAGAAAGTGATATATTGAAATATATATAAAGTTTTCAAAAATAGTAACGAACAGTGATACCAGTTTGAGAACTTAAGTCACAATACTTCTCCAAAGGAAAAACTCCAGCAAAGAGATTAAAACTAGAACTGAAATTATATTTCAAATAAGTCTATTTCTCTGATACTCCATCCACCTGGAAGCAACGTCTCCATTTCTACTTCAAACCTCAAGATTACAAAATAAAAATAAAAATAACTCAGAATATAAAAGGACACAGCTTCCTCTATTCTACAGAGACCTCCCCTTCCTCCTGGAAATCTCTGCTCTAGTTTAAATAGGCAAATACAAACAAACAGAGAGTTGAGAGACAAAATGACTCTCCTTGATGGCCACAACTTGAAAAACGTGTTCAAAGAACCCCGAAAATCTCCCAAATTATTCACTCTTTTCAGTAAATTCCTCACGAGTCTGGTAAATAGGTATCTTCTGGAAAAAAACCCATGTTTTGGATTTTGTTATTTAGTCCTAGTTTGCTCACAGTTTGCTGCAGAAAATCCTCTCATGAATAACAACGGGAATCCGGCAATCTTCTATTTCTTCATGTAATAAACTATTTCTTCAAGCAATCTCTAGTGCACTATCTTTTCAAGAGGGTGGCATCATTTCAAAAACTAGTGTAACAAACATTTTTCATGAAATATTTTATTGCCATTGCCACTTCGGTGCGATAAAGATTCCGCCCATTTCTCCATCTAAATTTCTACGTGATGGAGTTCCTTCAAAATCTGCACATTTCATGCTCTTAATAACCGTTGCAATGAATTAGGGAAACAAACAACTTATTGGTGTGGTATACAGCTTTTAATAAATTAATCATTTTATTTACTGCGAACAGGTATTGATTTCATCAAGAGCTTAGCATGTTTCCTGGTGTTCTCCCTTATCTGCCATAAGCTTCACAGATTTATAATCTATTGGGTTTATGAGGCAATGTTCTATTCATGTATCGACAAAATATATTACTGTGGAGAAAATACAGCAATGATCTCAATATTTGATATGATCTGGCTTTGTAATTTGATTCATGTTAATGAACTTAATCTCGATTTGGATTTGGTGACATAATGAAAAGAGTTAGTTCTTTATGTGAAATTATGGAGCTGTCAAAACGTAGCATGCCCACATGAATTGATTGTGCATAAGATAACTATACCAATTTATCTTAAATCAATTTACTTTCACTTTATTAATATATATGAGCATTTTGGTTCACGTGACAAATCCACCGTGGAACAAATTTATAAGAGAGTAAAGAGAATGTTATCATTAATATTTCAATATTTATATGATTCTGGTTTTGGAATAGATAAATATTTTTACCAATTTTGTTCATGTTTTCAACTTTTTGAAAAGAACATAAAGTTAATTCCAAAAATTTATCAAAAGACATAAGTTTTATACAAAACCAAAAAAAAAAATCCATTATTTTTCAAATATATCTCATATCTTAGTTATAATGAAAATTCTATTTGATTAAAATTGAAATAAAAAGATCAAAGTTACAAAAAAATCTTTTGTAAAATTATTAATTACATGTTCAAATGACTTTGTAACTTTATAATGTTATCAAAATTAAATGAAATAAAAGGGCTAAACAACCTTTTAAATTATAATTATTTAATCCAAGAATGCAATATAAAGATTTTAAATATTAATTTTGGAGACTATTTTTATGTATACAAATTAAAATTTGCATTACATTAATGAACTTAATGAATATCAAAATTTATGGAAAATAATTAAATTCATTTAGAAAATGCAAATTTGATAAAAACAAAAAGCCTTATGAAAAATATGACATTCCAAGCTCAAAATTGAAAATATTGGTCTCATCCTCAACCCGAAATTTTTAAGATATGTAATCTTTCAAGGTGTGAATAGAAATCTTGAGATAGAATGTTCAACTAAAATATATTGATATGACAAAATTCTTTTTAACTCATTAATGCAATTAAGCCAAACCAAGATATGTAATCAGGAAACCAAGAAATTAATAAACCAAATTAACAGAGATGAATCATATCTCCTGACAACCAAACCAAATAACAAGCAGTGCATGAAGGATCTATGAAATATCCTAGTAAAAAAATAAAAATAAAAATAAAGAACATTAAAAACAAGTATTTACAAAATTCTAATGGGGACCCCTTTATTTTGGAAAATGAAAGGGGAGTTGTTCGGGTGCCAACAAATGGCGACATGTTGGGCGAACCAGTTATCTCTATATGTTACCTGAAGATTAAATATATAGGAAAACAAAATCAAGGTTTTCTCGAAATATCAAACTTCACACCACATGACTTTATCCTATCACTAGCCTATATAGTAAAGTTTGAACTTTAATACTGTTACAATCAAATGAATTATTGCAACTGTTATTCAAAGACTTCATAAAGATGAATGACTTTTAAATATATGCATAGCAAATCAACCTTATCAAGAATGCTTTCTCAACAACTAAAGATAATCGAATAACACCAGCATAAAGATATGACCTCCATACTTTAAGGAGATATCTAGATAAGTTCCCCATCCATTAGATATAAATAACAGAAAGATAAAATTTGTTTTCTCTTCTTCTTATTTTTTTAATATATTAATTATATCTTTGATTCAAGACTACTATCCTGGCCTGGTAACGAGATATTGATAGCATCATTCACAAGAACTACCAGAGATAAACAAGTCGGCTCGTGATGAGACCTCATGTCCCTTAATCTTATGACCAAAATCCATCACCCTGGTGATCGAAATGATGTTATCCCTGACAAGGCTGATAATCATGATTAGGTCGGCTTGTGATGAGACCTCCTATTCTTCAATCAAAGTTTTCTAAATTAGATTTATAATATCTGTCTAGTAGATGGGAAACAAATCTAGATAATACTCCTATAATAACATGGAAGGCCTAAAGATGGCTAATGTCATTGATTCATAAATATTATGAGAGAAAAGTTTCTCGACAAGTTAACTTGCCTAGCTAATGATATCATTCTCAAAATAAAGTCCAAGAATAATAACCGTGAGTTCAACTGACTGATTTAGCTAAGTTCATAAGAAATCTTTCAGGGCTAGTAGTGATTCAATCACAGTAAGAACATTTGATATGGCAAGAAACTCCTTACAACGATTTCCCTTAAAGATATCAGTTTGATTAATAGAGAAACATATGAACACTAAGCAGTGTGTCATTATGGTATTAATTATCTACAATGCTCCCTTACTAAAAGTAAAGAGGGAAAACAGAATGTTGAAAAATATCAAATTCACTACTGAAACTAATTAACTAAACAAACTTGAAAATTAAAAATGCAAAAACTCACTAATTGAAACAAAACATCCAGAAACTTATATACAAGATAGAACCTAATCAAATCCAAATTTCAACCAAAATGTATGTATTAAAATCCAAAAAGAAAAATTTATCGAAACTTTAATTGAGAGTCGAAGAAGGTAAATAAGCTCAGAAATCAAATTTCAAGATATGATTACTCTCAATGTGATGAGCTATACAAAATAACGTAAAAATCACAAAATTATGATATTCGTAAGAAATAATGTCAAATCTCTTAATATTAAAATTGACCATAATAAAGATTTAAAGTTTAAATAAAAGATCAATATAATATAAATAGAAAATAGGAGAGACAAATATAATACACATGTCAAAAAATGGTGATTTTCACAAAAAGCATCATAAGCTTGTCATTGATGTAAAGTTTCGAAAATATTACAGAATCATTCAATTGTTAAAACAATTTTTCATTCTTTCGGATTCATTTAATTAATCAATGAGAAGATTGAATAAGTCAAATCCCTTTCTTCATCATTATTTACAAAAGGAAAAATGAAAAGTCTAAGTTGTACAGTTTTGTGAGAATAATTACAGGATGAGTGAGTTGTGTTCAGAAGAGTGCAAAATTATGTATGACTGAAATCTCTTAATATTCGTTTTATGTAAGCATTTCATCATTATTTATTTATTCATAGTAAGAGAAAAATAATCAAAAAGAGATAAAAAGATAATGAGTACTTTCCTAAATGACGATGTGTTTTCATCCTAACATTCACACATCCTTTATTAACTGCACATTTATTGAAAATTAAGCAAAATAAGAAAAACAAACTTAAACTAAATATAGAATTACTTCTAAATTGAATATGTACATATGTATAATCAAATATAGAACATGAACTAAGTAAAGTGAAATAACCAGTGAAACCAACGGAACATTTCTAATCCTACAAGAATAATATGTTCTTCTAATAATAACCAGAAATAATATAAAAGAAAACAAAATCAAAATCCATCATCCTTACCATTTGAAACTCTATTTACATATAATGATAAGACAAATTTACCAGTTTTTTGAAACCTTTTGAGATAAGAATTTTCGAGCCACTCCGCAATCCTGTCATAAAACTTAGAATACAAAGTATAATCTAACAACATTAAATCCATAGGTGGCAAACACATCTTAGGTGTATCAATTTGAGGAATCAAATAACTAGCATTAGTCACATTAACAATTGAAAGAATTCAAGGTTTCAAATGCAAAGCAGGATCATGAAATGATGTAATAGGTGAATGAATTGGTAGTTGGCCAATATCGAAAGAAGTAATCTTGTTAATATGGTATATTGCTAAAGGTGAATCAATTGAAGAAGATGCAAGGTTTTGGTGATCACAAGTTATAGAAAACTCTATGACAAAGATTTTATTTTCACTAATAAAATTAGATCTCCCATATAAATGATTTTGATGAGAACAAACATTTTTAGTTTCAATAAAAGATGGTGTTGATCTCATCAAAAATTGGTTGACTATAATTATCTTGCAATAGACCCTTGCTCTTTTTAGAAGATTTTATCGGATGATGATATAATAATAAAATATGTCTCAATCTCTCATATTCATGTTTAATAAGAGAATCATCACTATTAGATATCTCATAGAAATGCAATTTTGATGCCTCATAGTTAGATATTTCGAATGGAATCTTATGCATATCAAAATCAGAAAATAAATCTGGATAAATAAAATAGTAAGAATTAGAGGTGAGGAAATTAAAAGAATCTCTCAACTTAGAAAGATCATAAATATTTAAATTTCCAAAATATTTCTCTCTTATTACATGATTATTTTGAATAAAATTTGGTGATGTACCTTTCAGCATTTCATATGAAATTGATTTCAGATCAAGATCAATTGATAATTTTTTATCTGAATCAAAACTTTTATTTACATTCTCTTGAAAAAGATTAATATCTTTTCTCGGACAACATTTAGTCGAGTGATTAAGATTCATGTCTTCTTCTTTGACTTTTTCTATTGAATTGTCAAAACATATAAAATCATAATTAACATATTCGCGTTCTTTGATAATTGAATCGAAAGAAGAATTAGTACAAAAATCAGAAAATGATGAATATATAGTTTGATTTATAATGAATTTATCTCGATCTATTTTCATAATAATAGAATCTGAATCTTGTTGTTCGTTAAGACAATCAACTTCCCTATCTGTACGATAAATTTATCATGAATATGTTCTTCCTCATTTGATTCATTAATGTTTATAGGTTCAAGATTTTGGATAAAAGAATTATGACTTTCTCCTTCGAGAGGAGAATAATGATCAGAAAAAGTTGGTACCTCTTCTACTTCGATCTTCTCACCTAGGGGTTGGGTATAACTTATAAAAGTATCTGAATCAATAATAGAGGAGGAACTTTCTAGGAAGATTAGTGAATTATCATCCTTTTGACAAACATATTGATTTTGTTGAATAAGAGAAACTTGAGAATTGAAAACAATATTTAAAAGATCAGATTCAGAAGGTAAATCAGTAATATGAAATTTGCAAAGAATATGAGGAAATCCTTACTGAAAAGTCTTCTGAAGACTCACCTTTCTTCCTCTAAATAGCCTGCAATTCATGCAAAGTTTATTAGAATTATAATCCTCGAATATGTCTAAAAATTCATGTGCAAATTGAAACCATGTAAAAAAAAATTAGGTGGAAAAGTTTCCAACCAACATTTGATTTGTCCTTTGAGAGTAAGGGAAAATAACCTGCAAGTAACATTAAGATCAACAATCTTATGTTTGTTACATTTACATAAAAAACTTCCTAAGGTGTTCTCTTGCAAATATATTGCCTTCGCCATCAAATTCAAGTTTTGACAAGAGGTTGATTGTCTCATTGGGAATATTAACTAATGTAAAATTAAAAACGGATTCCCAAATAGGAATTTGGGCATGAGCCATGAATGATAAACAATCAAGATTAATTGACTCTTCAAATGGCTAGCTTGTTTCCTAACCAACCCTTAAGCATATATGTGACGACTAAAAGCATAAAATAATAAAACTGAAAAACAAGAGCTGGAAGAAAAATGGTTATAAAAATAATTAAAAATAAAAATAAATAAAGAAAAATAAAAATAACTGCTTGTTTTACCTCGGCCCTCCTTCTAGCACTATTTGTTGGCCTGATTTTTTGACCTAAGCCAACTAAGGAGATTAATCCCACACAAGTTGCTTAGAGCAGCTCCCGGTGTGTTTGAAATGGCAAAATCTTGCAGGTTATGGTCCTGCTAAGGAGAATCTAAAATTCACTAAAAATTTATCCTACTCTTATTACTACCTAAATAAACCTTAGGATTAGTTTTCTAAGACCTAAGTTATACTAAAATGCTTTCTTAATGAAAGTCTTCAGTTTTTAGGGTTTTGCTTCAAATATTTTGACTTAAAGACTATTTAAAGTTTTATCAAATGAATCCAATGCTATTTAACAACTATTAAATTTAAACTAAAATTTAAAAAATAAACTACACTAAGACTAAAATTAACTAGCTATCCTATCTCAGCTGAGAGCAACTTGAATACTAAATTAATTATCAATTAATGATTCAAATAAACAGAGAGATAGATAATTATGATTTAAATGAAAATATTTAAATCATTATCATTAAATCAATCTGCTATATATGCACAATAACAGAAAATTAAAATAGACAACTACTTTAAATTTCTTTGTAAAGTTCTATTAATTAATAACTAATAATCAATACCAAATATTTGAGTAAAAGATGATATTTACTATGAAAACATTGTAAAAATACAAATGAAATCAAAATAAACATGAAATATTTATATTACTAAAAATTTCAATTCTCAATAAAATATTGATAAATCAAATTTAGTAATATTCTCATTCAAACAGTAATATCGTGTAAACAGAGTACTATCTTGGATAATGGATACAATCATAACATAGTATAATTGCACAAAAGCATAATGAGAAAGTGATATATTGAAATATATATAAAGTTTTCAAAAATAGTAATGAACAGTGATACCAGTTTGAGAACTTAAGTCACAATCCTTCTCCGAAGTTAAACTTTCCAGCAAAGAGATTAAAACTAGAACTGAGATTATATTTCAAATAAGTCTATTTTTTGGATACTCCATCCACTTGGAAGCAACGTCTCCATTTCTACTTCAAACCTCAAGATTACAAAATAAAATAAAAAAACTCAGAATATAGAAGGACACAACTTCCTCTATTCTACAGAGACCTCCCCTTCCTCCTGGCAATCTATGCTCTAGTTTAAATAGGAAAATAAAAACAAACAGAGAGTTGAGAGATGAACTGACTCTCCTTGTTGGCCGCAACTTGAAAAAACATGTTCAAAGAACCCTGAAAATCTCCCAAAGTATTCACTCTTTTCAGTAAATTTCTCACGAATCTGGTAAATAGATATCTTCTGGAAAAAACCCATTTTTTGGATTTTTTTATTTCCTCCTAGTTTTCCCGCAGTCGCTGTAGAAAATCCTCTCCTAAATAACAACGGGAATCCAACAATCTTCTATTTCTTCATGTAATGAACTATTTCTTGAAGCAATCTCTGGTGCACTATCTTTTCAAGAGGGTGGCATCATTTCAAAAACTAGTGTAACAAACATTTTTCATGAAATAATTTATTGCCATTTCCACTTCAGTGCGATAAAGATTCTGCCCATTTCTCCATCTAAATCCCTGCGTGACGGAGTTCCTTCAAAATCTGCACATTTCATGCTCTTAATAACCGTTGCAATGAATTACGGAAACAAACAACTTATTGGCATGGTATTCAACTTTTAATAAATTAATCATTTTATTTACTGCCAACGGGTATTGATTTTATCAAGAGCTTAGCATGTTTCTTGGTGTTCTCTCTTATTTGCCATAAGCTTCATAGATTTATAATCTATTGGGTTTACAAGGCAGTGCTTTATTGATGTATCGACAAAATATGTTACTGTGGAGAAAATACAGCAACGATCTCAATATTTGATATGATTTGGCTTTGTAATTTGATTTATATTAATGGACTTAATCTCAATTTGGATTTGGTGACATAATGAAAAGAGTTAATTCTTTATGTGAAATTATGGAGCTGTCAAAACGTAGCATGCCCACATGAATTGATTGTGCATAAGATATCTTAAATCAATTTACTTTCACTTTATTAATATATAGAGTAATCCCTTATGTGCATTTTGGTTCACGTGACAAATCTACCCTGGAACAAATTTATAAGAGAGTAAAGAGGATGTTATCATTAATATTTCAATATTTATATGATTCTGGTTTTGGAATAGATAAATATTTTTACCAATTTTGTCCATATTTTCAACTTTTTGAAAAGAACATAAAGTTAATTTCAAAGTTTTATCAAAAGACATAAGTTTTATACAAAACCAAAAAAAAATCCATTATTTTTCAAATATTCTTAGTTATAATGAAAATTCTATTTGATTAAAATTGAAAGAAAAAGATTAAAGTTCCAAAAAAATCTTTTGTAAAATTATTAATTACATGTTCAAATGACTTGGTAACTTTATAATGTTATCAAAATTAAATGAAATAAAAGGGCTAAACGACCTTTTAAATTATAATTATTTAATCCAAGAATGTAATATAAAGATTTTAAATATTAATTTTGGAGACTATTTGTATGTATACAAATTAAAATTTGCATTACATTAATGAACTTAATGAATATCAAAATTTAGGGAAAATAATTAAATTCATTTAGAAAATGCAAATTTGATAAAAACAAAAAGCTTTATGAAAAATATGACATTCCAAGGTCAAAATTGAAAATATTGGTCTCATCCTCAACCCGAAATTTTTAAGAGATGTAATATTTCAAGGTGTCAATAGAAATCTTGAGATAGAATGTTCAACTAAAATATATTGATATGACAAAATTCCTTTTAACTCATTAATGCAATTAAGCCAAACCAAGATATGTAATCAAGAAACCAAGAAATCAATAAACCAAATTAACAGAGATGATTCATATCTCCTAACAACCAAACCAAATAACAAGCAGTGCATGAAGGATCTATGAAATATCCTAGTAAAAAAAATAAAAATAAAAATAAAGAACATTAAAAACAAGTATTTACAAAATTCTAATGGGGACCCCTTTATTTTGGAAAATGAAAGGGGAGTTGTTGGGTGCCAATAGGACCCCAAATATACAAAGTGAGACCTACCCATAAAATGGTGCCTACAAGCCAATTCATCCAATATTCTAAACCTAAAAGCTTCAAGTAGGTGACACAATATATATTTATCCATTTCAGTTCACACCTCCCCATTTTGGGAGGCTTTTGGTCCCCAAAATGTTTTTTTGAATGAGGGAGGAAAGTTTTCATATACCTTCTCTTTGGAGTACCATTTATCCTTTCCTGGAAGTTTTCCTTTCAACCCCACCTTCTAGAGTTTATACTTTCTTGGCCTAGTAGTTCTGAAATTATTCCGCAACACTATGTATTTTGATAAATCTACATGAGCCTCTAGTACTAGGTTCTCTACAGAAGGTAATACCTACTCATGTTCTTGATCCAACATGGAAGGTTCATAGAGTTTTATATTTTTCACATTTACTACAAAGTAAATGTAGATGTATGGGGGTAGACTGAGTATGTATGAATTATCTCCCTCCTTCTCCAATGCCTCAAAAGGCCCATACCTTTTAGCCTTCATCTTCTTTGCAATACCTTGCAGTCTTTGCTTCTTCAGGTGTAAACATAATCCGTCTCTCACCTTAATTGTTTTTTGAACCCTTTGTTGGTCATGTCATTCCTTGTACTTTTCCCGTGACTTCTTTAATGCCTCATCTACTTGTAAATGGATCTTCTTGATATTATCAATCAAATTTTCAGCTCTTATTGTTTCACTTGTGGTTTCTTCCCTCACTCTCCCTTGTTGTCCATAAACAACATATATGGGTGAAGGTGGTAAGTATCCAAAACAAGTTTCAAAAGGGGACTTCTAAATGGAAGTGTGTACATCTTTGTTATAAGAGTAATAGATGTAGATCAAATTTTCATCCTAAGCCTTCATATGCTTATGATTGTAACCCTTCAAAAGTCGTACCAAAGTTCTATTGACTACTTCTGCCTAACCATATGTTTATGGATGGAATGTTGTATATATCTTCAACTTAGTGTTCATGTTTTCCCAAAGTGTAGTCCAAAATGTATTGAGAAATATGGTAACCCTATTTGAGACGATTCTCCTTGGTATCCCAAAGTGAACCCATACATGTTCAAAGAACATGCTTGTTATTTCTTGTCCTATGATGGTCTTTCTACAAGGCATAATAATACACATTTTGTTGAATATGCCAACTGCCACTAATAAATAATCATGTCCCTTCTTAGTGGTTGGAATACCACCCATGGAGATGCTATCTCATAGTTTCTTAGGAATAGGTAAGGGATGGTACAAACCTTGTTTCCTATTACTAGGATTTCTTGTATATCAAATTATGCATCCTCTAATAACCAAAATACATCTTCTTGCAGTATAAGCTAATATATATACCTTTGTAAGTTTGCAATTGTCTTCCCTACACATAGAAACATTCCTTGCAACTTTGGAGGTGTGTGCCTCTCTGATAAGATACAATATTTCTCCTTTAAGAATATGGAGCTTGTCAAACTTGTAGAGTAACCCGTCTTGGATATGATAGTCATCCTCATTGTCACCTTCTTCTACATGGAATTGGCCATGTAGTTGCCGATGTTGGGATTATTATTAATCCTCCCTTTGACCACATAGTCTAATTGTCTATTTTCCTAGCTTAGGAGGTCTTCATCACTCCACTAGTGCATAGGGGATACACCTAGGGGATGTCTGCCACTTATTGCAACTGATTGCATGAGTTTAGGTTCCCTAGGGACCGATCCCTATAATTTAGGAACCAATTCTGAGTTCCACCAACATTCTTCAACAGTTAACTCTAGTAGGTATTAAGTTAATTCTAGTTGTGCTCTAATCCCCATCAATTAGATCACTCCTAGTGTCTCTAGTGCCAGTTTCCATGATTCATGGGAATTATGGCACATTTTCTCTCCTACCCTCATCAGTTAACTAAGTGTGAACTATTTTAGTGATTTGGGGTTGCATTAGTGAGTTCTAGTGGTGATTTTACCACACTGAGTTAGCTGTGGAGTCAGTCCAGGTTGGTAGATTCGAAATCCTATATTAGGAATTCAAATTATCCTATATATATAACCATTGTATAACATATTATTTATTGATTCATGAATATAATCATATTATTCCAATTTTGTCTCTATGTGTGTAAAATTTTTCCATGAGTAATTGATCAGTCTATGCTAAATTCTTCTTTCTCTTCTCTAGCCTTCTCTTCTCATTTGAATTCATGCAAAATGATGATATTATGATTCATTGGATTTAACATGGTATCATAGCAAATATCCATGCCTGGATCAAACCTTAGAAACTTCCATTGATGCACCAAAATCCATTGAGTTTCCACATAATTCCTAGAATAATTGCATTGCTCCCTTTGGATTACGTCCAGAGAGGTCTATCCAGGTGTGATGTACTCAAAGAAACTGTACGTGTCTAATTGAAGGTTGTTTGAGCTAAATTAATTCAAATTGATTTGTTTAGAATTATTTTTTGTAGGTGCATTCACAGAATTTATGAAGAGTTGTTGCTTAATATAGATATGAAATGGAGAATTCAAGATCTTTGACTCCCAAAATCCTTACACCTTTCAATTACCTTGATTGGAGGGAAGATATGCATACTTCCTTGCGCAACAAAGGTATTTATAGGATGACCATGGGAAGAGAGGTTGAACCCCGACAGCATATTGAAAAATCAAAGCATCTGAATAAGATTGATGAATCTTTTGGCTACATGTGCATCCACATCTCTAGGGAGCTATTGTTCCATATTGATGGAATCAAGACTCTAAAAGAAGTACGGGACAAGCTTGAATCCTTCTTTAGCAAATAGGATGAGCCGAGGGGCCATATCTTGGAGAATGAGATGATAACACTACAACCCAATAACTTAGAAACAATACAATAGTACTTCTTCAAATTTAAATCACTCGTCATGCAATGACAAGCAATGTAGGATTAAGAAGAAGGATGAACAATTTGTTCTCTCCATATTGAGAAAATTTGGCTCATAATTCTCAGTGTTTGTATATACCTTTCACTCTAGGAGACTGACTACTCCTAATTGGCAAATGTAACACCCTAGTTTTGACCCCGTTTTGCATAAATATATATGATGAAAATATTGTATGAAATCATGGCAAGGAGCTCAAGTCCAAGGCCCTACCATTAATTGATGTTTGTGAATAAGTGATCACGGTTGATGCCTACGGTTTATGGTGCTAAGTCAAGCACATTATTTAAATTTGGACATCATATAAATATGCAATTTAAATTAAAAATCCACAACCAACTATGTCAATGCAACAAATAATGAGATGGGGCATGATTTCCTAAGGAACAGGGAGGGGGAATTTTTAACCTTGAGCCATGGGGGAAAAGCCATGTGTCAAAATAAAACAGCCATAAAATGTATGCCCATTTTCTCATGCACTCACGTTTCATCTTCCCTCAAGTTGTGGGGAGCGACGAGACATTTTGTTCATCCATCCTTCATGCTTTCAGTTTCTGGGTTTTTGTTTTTCATTGGGCATGTGCAGCCCATCATCTGTTTTTTTTCACCCAAAACGTTGTGGTAGATTCTGATTTATCTTCTTCCCTATTCCATCCTATGCATGTGCACGGTGTGTTCACCTGTTTTGTAGAATTGTTTTTTGTTCTGTGTTGTTCGCCTATTTCTACAGAATTGAGTGTTATTCTGTAATGATTCGCTAGTTGTTATCATCATGAGCATTGTTGTGCAATGGTCTCCTCTGTCATAGAGCGAGTCGAAGTTTGTGTTGTTGTGTTAACCTTGTGGTTTGCTACGTGTGTGCATATTTTTTCCTTGGTATGAAATGTCCTAGAGTGGAATTGGATCTGAACTAGCTTGATAAACTTAGTGTAGGACGGAACCTCACAAATAGATCTAGAGGGGCTATTTTTTCTTTTTTGCACACCTTGAACAACATTGGAAGGGAAGGCATAGCCTGAGGGACTGTGTAGTATAGAAGGGGATGCTTCCTTGTGTTGGGTGTGTAGATGTTTTAGGAGCCAAGCCTGATCTAGTGCAAGAGTCCATAGCTCAATGGTTGAGCTCACTAGCTTAGCATTTCAAGTTTTCTAGCTCCTTTGCAGCCTAATAAACCATCTGTTAGTTGGCTTGGCTGGACCTTAATGAGAATGTTGGCTTGACTGATTGTAGTATGATAAACCCAAGAATATATTGGCTTGTTTGTTTATAACCTGATAAACCCAATTGTGGTTTCTTGGCTGAGTTTGGTTGTATTCTTGGCTATGTGTGAGCCTGCTAGTATCCCTTATTCCTTGTGGGAATCATGCCCAACTCGGGGGTGGAAGTGCTGATGAGAGATCGATGAGCACACTAGGCTATGGTTGGGTGGAATGTTGTAGCGACGTAGCTAGTTGAGGAACAACTTCTTTCAAAGATAAGTATCTTTATGTTAATCTCTACAAATTGTATTTGCTCCATGAAATATGATGAACCTGTTTAATGTGTTAAATTGATAAATTGATTCCGTTGTATAATTGAAATTGTATGCATCTATGTATGTTTGTTTCAATGCATTTTTAAACTAAGTTAAGGTGCTTAGATGGCTGGATTGGTTATGGCCTGAATGATCAAACGTGCCCAAGACTTCTGCTAGCAGGATTGAATTTCCGCAGAAATCTCGTTCCACGAATTGTCCTTTCTGTAACTTGCGGGATGCGAAAGCGGCCTTCTGTAAACCTTGTTCCCCAAAGATTTTCCTTCTGCGACTCACCTTCTGCATGTGAGATGCGGGAATGTGGGAATGAGGGATGCAGCTTCAAGACCTCTAATTCTGCAATTGATTATTTCTGTAGTGGTCTATTCCGCATGGGGGATGCGGGATGCAGAATGCAAAATGCAAAATGCGGGATGTGGGATGAGGGGCCGAAATTTTCATATGTCCCCGATCATGTAGATTCAAGTTTCCACACCGTTGACTCTTGCAGGATTGATTCTCTGTTGTCGATCTGTTTCCAAATGCGGAACAGATTGTGACCGGCAATTTCAGTTGTGAGCCTTCTTCACCGTTCGATCTTCTCTGAGATTCTCTTTGTGGATCGTTGAATGGATCACTGACATGACCAATTTCTTTGCTATTGGGAAGTTGGGGGGGGAATTTTTACACATAGTTGAATAGATTGAGATTTGAGCTGGATGCACATTCATCAAATGTGTGGAACAATGATCGTGTTTCTCCTCTAAGGCGGGAGGGGACGTGACAGCGTGATGTCAGAGCCAGGGTTGAAGCATTGGTCCTGGATGGGCCAGAAAGAGATAAGAATACCCTATGATACCAACATTGTAGTACGCTATAGTGTGGTATCAGAGCTTCCAGTAGTGGCGCTAGGGCCTAAATGGGCCAAGTTGAACAGTTAACAGAGTTGTTGGTAAATGGTTTCAAAATATTGTTAAGTTGTGTAACAAGGAAAACTTCCATGGGTAGTGGGTAAGTGGTTTTGATTTTGAAATTATCTAACAATTTCATTTATTAACACATTTTGTAGAACTATAGTCGTAGGGAAACATTCCAGATCGTGCATTTAAGTAAAAATTGGTTTGGCTAAGCCATGAGAACTAACAGGTGCGATGATGCACAAAACCCCAATGAATATGAGGAAGATGCTATGGGGGGGGATGTCCAAATTGGAAATGCTAAGACAGAGTCTCGTGGGAGGAGGTTTCAACATACTTCTCCAGATTTCTCCACCACCATGAGAAGCCTAAGGGTGGAGATGCAAAGTCATAGGGAAGACAATGAAAGATTGGCTAAGGTGCTGGAGGAGCATAATCAATTGAATGCATCCATGTTGTAGAGTTCGACAGAAATTCAGAGGCGGATGAACTCTAGGGACCGGATAGTGAGACCAGAAGGAATTAAGAGCACTACCAGAGGAAGAAAGAGATATCCTAGTGGGTCATCTGACTCTAAAGGATCCACTGGTGATTCAAGTTCTTCTCCATGCGAGAATAAGAGAAAGAGGTGCTACTAGAACCATTCACATGATGAATTTAGGAAGGAAAGGCCTCCTACCTTCAATGGTGAGATAAAGAATGGTCAAGAAGTTGAAGCTTGGCTTCTTGGGATGAGGAAATATTTCCAAGTCCAAGACTATTCAGGAAATATGAAGGCTAGAGGAGCCATATTCAACTTGACTTAAAGAGAATCCATATGGTGGGAGCACTTCAAAAAAGTGAAGAAGATTAATGAAAGGCAGATTTTGTGTAAAGAATTTTAGAAGTATTTCAAGAAGAAGTACCTCTCTGACAGGTACTATGATGATAAGATCAAATAATTCCATGAGCTGATATTGGGACAGCAGACCATGGAAGAGTATGCAAATACGTTCTTGGAGCATTTGAGGTATGTTAGGTACATCAAAGATGATAAGGTGAAAACCTTGCATTTTCTGAGTGGATTTCCTCAGTCTTACAAAGATATAATTGAGTTTTATGAACCTAGAAATCTGGAAGAAGCGATAAGGAAAGATAAGTATATCTATGAGCAAAGCAATGGAAAACCCGATTATCATAAGACATGGAAGGACAAGAAGAATGAGAAATCTGACCAAAGGAAGAAAGTTTTCAAACCTTCTAACTTAAGGAATCAACAGAAGCAGCCATCCCAAGTTGAGAAGCAGCCAGCTAGAGTGGTGGGAGATGAGCCAAGAGAACCACAATAGAAAAGAGCACCACTCCAATGTTGGAAATGGGGAGGATCCCACATGTGCAGGTATCTCCCACTTGAGAATGAGAATGCAAGACTAGCTTATAACATTCAAGAAGAAGAAAAAACAGTGGGTCAAGTAGCAAGGGCTATCCCTAGAATGTATGCATCACTAGAGGACCACCAGGAAGATCACCATTCAACTGTGGTTGAAGTTGCACATAAGATTATTTAGCAATATTTTTCTATTTTTATTGATCCTCATTCTATTCACAGTTACATTGCTCCTAGAGTAGTGGATATTTGTGCTTTTAAGAAATTAAAGTATAGAAAATCGTGGTTAGTTCAGCTAGCCACAGGAACTAAAAGAAATGTTAATGAAGTGGTGGAAAAATCTCCATTGGTGATGAATGGATTCATCACTTGTTCCTATGATGTTCTCATTGGAATGGATTAGTCAGAATCTCATAGGGTAAATCTTGACTGTTACAATAAGACTTTTGAATGCATGGATGAAGAAGGGAACCCAATAGTTGTAAGAGGAATTCCAAAGGTGATTTCTGTGAGGCAGATTTCAGCAATATAGTTGAAGAAGTTTTGTAGGAAGGGTTGCAGAGTGTATGCAGCTCATGTTGTGGAGGTAACATAGAATGAAACTATTAGATTGGAGGACTATCCTATATTGCAAGAATTCAAGGATGTTTTTCTTGATGAGATTCTAGGGCTTCCTCCAAAGAGAGACATTGAATTCACAATTGAACTTGTGTGAGGAGCAGCACTAGTGTCCAAGACACCCTACAGGATGAGTACACCAAAAATGCTAGAGCTGAAGATCCAGTTGCAAGAGTTGTTGGAGAAGAAGTATATCAGGCCGAGTGAGTCACCTTGGGGAGCACCAATTCTGTTTGAGAAGAAGAAAGATGGTACACTCATATTATGTATTTATTACAAAAAATTGAACAAAGCCATTGTGAAGGAAAAATATCCTTTTCCCAAAATTCATGGCCTCTTTGATCAAATGAGAGGAGAAAAGGTATTTTCAAAGATTGACTTGAGGTCTGGCTACCATCAGGTGAGAATCAAGGATAAAGACATTCACAATACAACCTTCAGAACAATTTATGGACATTATGAGTTTGTAGTGGTACCATTTGGTCTCACAAATGCACCAACTACATTTATGTGCCTTATGAATAGTGTATTCAGCATGTATTTGGACAAGTTTGTTCTTGTTTTCCTTCATGACATTCTTATTTATTCTAAGAATGAAGAAGGACATGAATGAATATACTTCAAGGTGCATGAAATGTTAGTAGGTGAATGTTGAGCATCAACACCCAGCAGGTTTGTTGCAACCCTTACCAATACCAGAATGCAAATGGGAAGTTATTTCCATGGACTTTATTATAGGATTGCCAATGACTTGGAGCCAACACGATTCCATCATGGTTCTGGTGGACAAGTTGAAAAAGGAAACACATTTTATACTGGTTAATTCTATAATGTCCCCTTTTTGGAATTTTATTAAAATGCCCAATTTTCCAATTTTTTCACAATTTTGGCTCTTGACTAGTTTTGATGTCTAGACCTCCAAGACCCAAATGCTTCCAAATTTTCTATGAAGGTACATGACTGATAATATAACTTAAATATAATTTTCATGTATGTTTTTTGATCTCCCATTTACTTCTGCAAAAAATTTTAATGTTCTGTTCAAAGTAGGAGTCTTTACTAGCAAATTGGGGCTCCAATTCCCCCTGGGTAATTGCCGGAAATGGCTTCACAAATGATCCCAAAGTCACTTGAATTTATGAACATAGGATGGGTATGTGTAAGGGACAATTT